>RJWM01007304.1:0-78938 GCA_004363535.1 Dasyprocta punctata
GTGTCCTTTGGCAAGGTCAGCAAAGGCTTTTGAGGACGAGATGTTTGCACTGACCCTGAAAGAGCTAGGCAGGCGATGAGGTTAGAGAAGAGTGTGTGGGGCAGAGGGCGTAGCGAGTGCCCAGACCTGCAGGAGAACCTCCCCGGGGGTCTAGCAGCTGGGTGCTGCGTGTGGTCAGCAGGGAGGAGACGCGGAGACAACGTGGCCTGGCAAGGGGTCGGGGAGTGGGGGAGGGCTCAGTTCTGCTTGGGGCTGAGAGGTGGGGCCCAGGGCAACCAGGTGAGCACCCAGGGTGCTGAGGGTGGGCTGGGGTCTCCTGGAGAGGCACAGGCGCGCTCCCTGTGAGGAGGGCTCCTGGGGAGGAGCGCGAGGTGTGTGTGGGGCCAGCGGAGGTGAAACCAGGTGACAGCAAGTCCAGCAGAGCCAGAGTGCCGCGAGGTGTTTGCCTGCACACCACGCCGCTCGCCCTGGTGCCTCGCCTCGCACGCATACCCACGAGTAAAATCCTGACAAGTACCACAGTCTCAGCCAAAGTGTTGAACAGTCAAATGTGGCCAAGTCTGGGCAGAGGGAGCTTCCCGAGGTGCCCAGAGTCCAGCCGATGCCCCCGGGTGAGTCGGGTGAGTGTGAGCATGCCCAGGAATGCGGGCTTCACCTAGAGCGACTGCGCACGCGCGGCCGGGGCAGCAGGACGTCCCTCCCCTGAGGAGAGCGCCAAGGGGCCGGAACTCAGCCCAGGCAGGCAGGGTCAGGCGGCTCGGTCAGTGAGCAGCAGCAGCCCGGTCAGTGTGGCTTCAGGAGAGTACCCTGAAGAACCACACGTGGAAGCCATTGCTTCCAGACTGTTCTGGTCAGTGCTTTTCAGGCGGCTCTGATACTGTCGCCATGAATGACAGGGGCCAGCATCCTCCCTGAAGCCAGGGCATGAAAGGACCTGGCCCCTGGGCAACAGAGCGTGATCCTCTTTCTGCAGGCTTCAGGTGGGGTTTGTGTCCAGCAGCAGTGCCCCCAGAAGGGCCATCTCTTAGGGTCACCAGGTACAAGCTCTTAGAGACCCAGAGGCGGGGCGGAGCCCGGGGCAGGGTGCAAGTGTGTGCCAGTCCTGCAACCCCTCAGAGCACCCCCAGGCTCTGCACACCTCCTGATCAGGCTGTGAATCACCGCTTGAACGTCCAGGCCTTGCTCCCAGTGGGCTCCGCTGTGCTCCTGCTACAGATGAGGGTCGGCCCTCTCCTCCCCAGGGCTCAGCCTGGGCCACCTCTGCCCTGCGGTCAGGAGGGAGGGTCCTGGGGGAGCGTGGGGCCCACCTGGCCGTGGCGTCTCCTACCCTCTCACTGGCTGCCCAGCTTCCGTGCGTGTCCTGTCACACAGGCTGTGTAAGCACAGACTCACGAAATCCTCTTCTTAGATCTCTGTGGAGTTGGTAGCCCATCTCTTGCTTCTAGTGAATGGCCTTGAAAACAGGAAGGTGGGTCTGGGCCAGACCTAAGGGATGGCGAGGCTGCTTCCCGAGGAGGAGTGGCGATCCAAGAGGGTCCCATGGGCCCCTGTGGTTCCCAAGTGGTCCCAACCCAGCAGCAAAGCCAGTTAGAGGTGCAGATTTTTAGGCCCCACCAGACCCACTGAGTCAGGAGCTCTTGGTTGAAGACCAGCAGCCCTCCGGGGGCTCTGTTGTATGTTCAGGTTTCAGACCCCAGCCCCACATTGCTGGACCAAGCTCACCCCATCATGGTCTTCAGCTGGAATGTGACAATCAGACTCGGGGCCCAGGTAGACCAGGGTCCAGGCTGGGAATCTTGTCTTATTTGACTTGTTGGGGTTTTGTTGTTTTTAGTTATTCTCCTTACACCTGGAAGAAGTTCTAAGTGTTTCGTGCAAACAGAAGTAAATAGGTTGTTTCAAAGAAAAGAAAATTAAGCTCCCAACTTGAAAACAGAACCTCAGTCCGACAGAAGCCCCTGTGCGCCCTGACCCTGTCGGCCCTGGCCCCCCGGCATCGCTCTGTCCACGGCCGTGCCTCCCCGGTGCTTCCCACACGCTTGACGTGCTTGGGCTGTGTCTTGAGCTTTGCATGAACAGAATCACCCAGACGCATTGTGAACCGTTTCTTCTCTTGATCCCGGGAGGGACAGCTTGGGAAAGGTCCTGGGCCGACTCCAGAGCCCGCAACTCAGTTCTCACCCCAGCCCCCACCGTGGTGGTGAGTGCACCCCGGAGTCCCCCAGTCTCACTCTCGCCTGCAGACTCAAGGGTGCCAATGTTTCCAGGGCACCAAGCACAGCTCTGGACCACCAGGTGGATTCTTTAAAATTAAAAATCATCATGCGATTCATTCATGTTGCTGCTTGTGGCTACAGTGTGTTGGTTGTCACCGCTGCAGAGGGTCTGGGCATGTGAATGCTGTCATTATTTCCCCCTGCTGTCGGCAGACACTTGACTTGTTTCCAGGTCTCCCTTAGAGAGGGGTCCTTCCGCAGCCTTTCAGAGCCCATGTGTTTCTGGTGCGGGTTGCAAGGGTTTCCCCGGCTCCTACTCCCAGGCATGAAATCGCTGGCTTGGATGGGCAGATCTGCTCGTTTCCAAATGTAACAGGAAGCATCAGCATGTTTTGTGGAGTGGTTAAGCAAAGTGACCCTCCCACCCTCTGTGTCTAAAAATCCCTCCTGCTCCGAGTGCTTCTCTAAGTTTTTGTCAGAGGTTTAAAAGATGCTATGCTTTGCAGTTGGATAATTGCATTTCCTTTTCCAAGATTCTTAATGAAGTTAGCATCTTTTCATGTTTGCTGGAGTTCTTCTTTTATTTCCGTTGTTAAATTTCAGCTTTATTCTTTGACTCATTTTTTTGTTGTTGTTGAGCTTTGTCATTTTCTTACTGATCTGTTGAGGTTATTCATATATTATGGGTACTAATCCTTTATTAGATCTGTGCATGGCAAATACTGTTTCCAGTCATTTCCAGTTGCCTGACAGTTACCACCTTCGTTAGGGTATCTTCCGGTCAGCACGAGTCCTTAAGGGACTGTGGGGAAGTTATTAGTCTGCATAGACTAGATTTTGTGTCTCATTTAAGAGCTCTTTCCCTAACTCAGGTTCATATAAATCTTCTGCATTTACACCTAAAAAAGGTTTTGAAAGTTCATGTTTTCACCATTCGCATTTAGGTCCTTCATCCTTCTGGAGTTGGATTTGGGAGGAGCATGTGATGGAGGTGTGATCTTGCTTCACTCCGTGAGGGTAGCCGGTTGTTTTGGGCAGTTGGTTGGGTAACTGTTCCATTCCCTACTGACCATCAATGTCTTTGTGCACAGGGTTTTCATAAGTATGTGGATGTGTTTGTGAATTTTTTGTTTGTCTAAACCTATGCTGGTATTACCTTGAATTCCTATCACCCTATGCTCAGTCTGGGTACTAGGTCAGGCAAGTTTCCCCACCTCCTTTCAGCAGGATTATTTTGCCCTTTTTTTGTTTGTTTTTGTTTTTTATTTTTATTATTTTTTTTTGACAAAGTCTTGCTATGTAGTTCAAACTGGCCTTAAACTCACTATGTATCCCAGGCTGGCCTTGAATTCCTGGCAATCCTCCTGCCTCAGCCTCCTCAGTGCTAGGATTATAGGAATGTACCACCATGCCTGGCTTGTTCTAGATCTTTTGCTTTTCCACCTATATTTGGAATTACCTCCCATAAAAACATTCTGAAATTTTGGTTAGAATTCTTTGAACCTATATTCTAATTAGGTGATAATCTACATATTTACAGTATAGATTTATTTTTTAAATTATGTAAATATTCCAATTGTTTCTGTAATATTGTTTAGTTTAGTCTACAAAGTCCTTGTATAACTCTTATTAGAGTTACTTCCAAGTGCTTCTTACTTGTTATGCAATCACAGGTATTACATCTTATTAAGTTGTATGTTCTACCCATGCTGGAGTATTGAAACACATTGGATGTTTGAACATTTATCTTATATCGAACCATCTTCAAATCTAATTTCTAATAAATTATAGATTCCTTAGAGTCTTTCAGTGTAGAGAATCTTATCATCTATGAGTGATGCTAATTTTAATTATCTCTTTCCAATCACTGATTCTTCTTTCTTGTTAATTAGTCGATGTTAAATAGAGGTGTTAATTAATAGTGGATAGCTGTCTGGTTCCTAATTTAAAAGGCAATGACTCCCGTGATTCATCATTAAGTGTGATGCTTGCTGTAAGTTTTTCAAAGATAACCTTTACAACATTTAGGAAGTTTCCTGTCACTCTCACTTTGTTGTGACTTTTTATCAGGATTGATTTTTTTTTCTTCTGTAAAGATAATCATACATTTTTTCTCTCTAATCTGTTAACATAGAACATTATATTAATGAACAGTCTCCTGTTGACTCCAATTTATATGACTAAGATAAATCCTAGTTGGCCACCACAGATACTTTGTTATGCGTTTCTGGATTTTGTGGAGTGAATTCAGGAGTGAGATGAGTTGTAATTTTTCCATGCATCTCTGTGCTTGATTTTGGTATTGAGGTTATACCAGCTTCATGAAACAAAGTAGGGTGTGCTGTCTCCCTTGCTTGCTCTTCGAGAGTGATTATGCGAGGTTAAAATGTTCTCTCAGCTGTTTGGTAGACCCTGCCTGCAGACTTCCTGGGCTGTGTGCAGACTTGGCGACAGACTTGTTTCTTCTAATGGCCACAGAACTGGTAGGCATCTTAGTATCAAGCCAATGTTTATGGGTTTTGTTTTGTTTTGCTTTGAGGAGAAAGCTCTACTTTTTACGAGCAACTCTGAGGTGTATCACAGAACGGTGTGGGACATCTGTCCTTGGGCCTCCTATTTCTTGAGTCTCCTTGGTGATTGCAGCATGCTGGCCCTGTCCACCTGTGTGATAGCTGACCCTCCACTCTCTGGCGCACGTCCGGAGGTTAATGGAGAAGCCCTCCTTGTGGAGATGTTCAGCTTATCTTGGATGGCACAGGGGAGATGGGCAGGGCCGGGGAGGACGGGGTTGCTAGGGAACCACCGGGGAACAGAACTTTCCGGAAGCTCAGCTGTCCATCCTGAGGACCTGCAGGTCACAGTTGGGCAGTGTGCAGTGAATTTCAGCCTTGTCTTCTCTCTGTCTTTCCGTTTCCTTTTTTTTTCCTTCCTGTTTTCTCTTTGCAGTTTTCAAGATTATATGGTTCTGTGTGCTGTGTTACTATCTGTAACAGTCTAGGAAAAAATTCTGATCCTTCTCACTAGAGCTCTGTCTGAGTTCTCCCAGATCTGTGCTTCTGCTGCTGTAACTTCAGCTCACTTCCTGGAGCCCCAGTCCCAAAGCAATTAAGTCTTAACTGCCTTGGTCACTCTTCAGGGTGCCCAGGCCCCCTGCACCTGCTCGGTGCCGCAGCGCTCATGCCCAGCCGCACCGGTATTAAAAAAGTGCAAACCAAGCCAGGAGCGCTTGAAACGGGTTGTTTCTCGCAGCTTTGGCTGTTGGAGGAGCCAGCCTGCCTGGGTCCCTGTGCCCGCCAAGCCCCACTTCACAGTCTTTTCAGTCTTCAAATCCACCATCCCTTTTCCTGCCTCAGGACCTTTGTGTGTGCTGGTTTGACCTCTCTGTCTGCGTGTCAGCCCCTGCTCCTCCCTATGTCCTAGTAAAAATGACACTTTTTCACATAGCTCTACACTGAACACCTGCCCTTGGTGGCCCCGAACTCCCCTCTCCAAGGTTTCTACTTTTGCGTTTTACTTGTCTCCATCTTGGCACTGGTCGCAGTCGATGACTTTTTCTTTCTTTCTTTCTTTCTTTCTCTCTTTCTGTATGTCTCCCCACTGGTGCAGCTGCATGATGCTAGGGACTCACTGGTCTTGTGCTCCTGGCAGAGGACCCCAGACCCTGGCACAGAATAGGCCCCCGTAGATGACTCCGGGGAGGAGGGGTCCTCAGAGGCACTCGCTCTGCAGGACCGTGTCTGCCGTGGGCTCTCTCGCAGACCCTCAGTAGGAGGCCCCAAGCACAGCAGGCCCTGGCCTCCGCACACAGAAGCACGCGGCTCTCTCCTCCCTCTTGTTCCCTGCTCGCCCTTTCCCGTCCCTTCACCGGCTGAGTCCCCCCCTCCTCCGAGATCCAGCTCGTCAGGACTTCGTCAGTCTGGTTCCCATGGCTTCCTCCAAGGCCACTGACTACTCCAGGCAAAGTACAGGTCCTGGGCACAGACTGTGCCAGCTCAAACCCTGGTGCTGCCACCTCGGGCCGCAGAGTGTCGGGCACACCACCTCGCCTTTCTTGTCTTCAGGGTTTCGTGCACAAGGTCCCATCTCCAGGCAATGTCGATGTAAGACGACGGACATGTCCACGCCACCTCTCTTTGCAGGGACCCTTCAGCCTGAGGCTGTATTTCTTCTTCGCCGTGTCCTTCTCCATCTTTGTAGGGATGATCTCAAATAAGCCTTCTGGGAGCCCTGTGAGCAGGACTATTTTTAGTCTTGTTTCAGGATGAAGAAATCGAGGCTTAGAGAGATGAGAGTTACCAAGGGCCCCGAAGCTCACAAGCAGCAGAGCCAGCATCCGGACTCGGGCAGCCGGAAGTCCCTCTCGTCACTGCAGGGCTGATCCCAGGCCCCTGCTGGAGACCCCAGGAGGAGTCAGGGTGTGGCCACAGCACCCTGGCGCCCAGATCCTGCTCTGTGTCCTGCTCTGTCCAGTGGCCCAGAAAGCTTTCGGAAGGGCAGTGCCCAGCTCTCGTGGCCACCCAGCCCCAGCTGGGGAGGAAAGCCGTAGGTGGGGAGCAGCAGAAACCAGACTACCAGGAGCAGCTCCTGTGGGTCACGACCTTTGTTCAGTCCACTCTCAAGGGAAAAGCCCAGAGCCTTCGTGCTGGAGGGCAGCGGCTCCGCAGGGCAGGGCGCTGCCGGGGAAGGTGGGCGATGGCTGGGCCTCGGAGTCTGGGATGTGTGTCTGCAGCCCACTCGGCATCAGAGGAGGAAACCGCCTCCGGCACCCTGCAGTCGGGCTGGGCTGCCAGCTTTGTCTGGCTGCACCGTGGAGCCAGTGAGGACCCTTCCTTCCGCTGGGCTTTATGAGCTCCTGGAGCCGGTGCTGCAGTGACCCTGCCATGGCTCTCCTCCAAAAGCCGTGCAGGCAGTGACATCGCCTGTGCCAGGGATGGACGCCCGTGCCTCCGGCCTCGCCTTCCTCAGATGCAGAGTTTGGGACCAGTGGGTCTGCAGTGTAAAGCAGACCATGCGGGGGTCGGGTTGGACCCAGTCCTGGCCCCTGGCAGCTTCCTTGAGTCACAGCCTCGTCCTTTCATGGCTGGCTGTCAGTGCCGTTTCCATGCCACGGGGCAGAGTTCACATCGCAGGGACCCTGTGGCCTGCGACACTTCACACTTGCTGCGTGGTCCTGCTGAGAAAGGGTTCGTGCGCAGCATGGAGCAAGTGCAGCACCCTGGAGGGACTTGTCCCCCGGAGAGACCGGCACACCCAGCTCACACTCGGGGGCCGAGGACGCGGTGGTTCGCTCAGTAGTGCAGTGTGTGGGCAGCACCTGTCCCTCGGTGCCGCGGCCCTGCTCCTCGCCTGGGCCCGGCCCTCAGAGAGTGCACGGGGCATCTGTGAACGAGCAAGTGAGAGAGTGAAGCTCCCTCTCGCCTTGACACTGCACTGGGCGTTGCCCCTCAGAGGGAGTTACACCTCCTTTTCCCCCTGTGGAGGGCTGACTGGCCTTGGGGGCGCTCTGGGAACGTCCTTCTCTCCCGGGTGGGGCTCAGCGTCTCTGTGATTTGCGGGATCTGTGTGGAGGTGTCCAGGAGCACGGCCGGCCGCTGCCCTGTAATCACTCGGTTAACAAGCGATATACGGAGGGCAGTGCCAGTGTGGGCGGACCCCGGGGACAGCGTCCCTCTGCCTGGGGAGGCCGGCAGGCTTCTGCATTGGTGTTGGGGGTGGCGCAGAGCCGGGTCCCCATGGAGGGTTGGGCAGAGGATGGCACTGAGCCAAGGATGTGGCTGGCGAGGGAGGCAGTGCCGGGGTCTGGCGGGGCTTGGCCTTGGTGACGGAAGCAGGACCTGGGGCGCAGAGCACCCACACAGTGCGGGTGACGGGGGTAGGCCGGTGCTGCACTAGGCCTCTGCCTTGGCTTTGGGGAGCCAGTGCTGAGTTCCTGGGGCGTCAGGATTCAGCCGCTGGGACTCAGGCAGAGCCCCCACCCTGTCCCTGGCAGGCTCTGAGTAGGCACGGCAGGAATCCTGCTGAGGCCGGGAGGGGTGAGGACGCTGCGTGCTGCTGAGGATGTGTACAGGAGCCCGAGTAAAGCAGTGAATTACCCACACGCAGAATTCGGCAGGCATGCGGCCTGCAGCTGGGGTTCCGGGGTGGTGATGAGAGGGTTTCACATGGCGCACAGCTCCCCCAGCACAAGCGGCCAGCGGGGCCGGCGGGCAGGACAGCAAGCCTGACTCCCCTGTGGAGGAGCCTGTCCTAACCCAAGCGTAGTTTTGCGGAGAAAGGCTGAAGTCTTCGCAGCTGTCCAGGATTGAAAATCGAGCCCCTGCAGAGGTGTCCTGGTGTCCAGCAGCACCGGGTCGTCTCTGGCCGATCTCCGCAGTGCTGGGCTTGTCCTAAGATGAGGTCCCACCTTGGGTCAGAGTCCCCTCGAGGTCAGTCCTGTGGTGAGGGCAGGCGGCAAGCTGCTGATGTGAGAGATTATCGCAAGAAACACTGGAGGGCGACTGAGGAAGGGAGACAGAGAAAGCAGAAAACGGAGAAGGGCGCGTACCCCGAGCCACAGCGCTGGGCAACTGAGGACCCGACAGAGGCCACGAGGGACTCCATGTGAAGAATGGAAACGAGGCAGCGTTGGCCGGGCCGGCTGGGAGCGGTGCCTGGGGCTCCTTCGGGCAGACCACAGGCCGTCCCTGGGGACCAGTGCACACGGCTCAAGTGCCCGGAGGGCAGGGGTGAGGGCCACAGGGCGGGGCAGGGCACCGAGGGGTCCACTCAGGCTCCCGTAAACACCTGCTTCCCGACTCACCATTGCTGGTGCAGCTGATACTTGACTCTGGAAAGTGCCGGTCTGTGCTGAACGCTGTCCGAGGTGGAGGACGCGCCATGAGCCAGGCTGACGGGGCGATGCCCTCGGTGGGTGAATGGGCAAACAGCAGAACCCCAGCTAATTACAGTGAAGCCAATTAAAACGCCAAAGGAACAATGCAGAAAGTAAGGACGTGCTCAGGTAGTGACGGGAACACGACAAATAAAACACCCTCAGGCGCCAACTCGAGGGGCCCCATTCACCCAGTCTAGGAAAAACTGAGCATCAGAAATAATGGCAGCAGTGACTGGATCGTGACTTATAGGAATCCCAAGTCCACGTTGGCATAAACAAATGGCAGGGAGCTGGGGGACACAGTGCGCCCCAACAGCAGAGCGTCTACTCAAACACAAGAAGGAGACGTAGAACTAGAAGTCACCATTTGACAAGCATCGAGATGACAATCGATTCAGGCAGGAAGTGTCAAGAGATGCTAAAACTAGTGAGTGAACACTGAGGGGTCATAGACATATATGTGCAGTGGAAATTCCTCCTCCAGATTCTTAACAATGGCAAAGGGGAAAATAAATAGTAACTTTCCATTGGAAGTGAGTAGTAGGTACTTCCTTGCTGTGCAATGAATATTTGTGTGGCCCCCATATTCTTGAAATTCCTAGCTCCAAAGAGGTGGTGTTAGGAGGTGGACCTTTAGAAGGTGAGTAGGTCATGAGGGTGGAGCCCTCCTGTATGGGATTAGTGCCCTTCTACAAGGAGCCCAAGGGAGACCTTTCGTCTCTCCCACCCTTGGCAAAGAGGTGCTATCTATAAATCAGGAAACAAAACCTCAGCAGGTATTGAATCTGCTCGTGTTCCCTCCTAGATTCCCAGTTTCCAGGGCAGGAGCAATGCGTGTCCATTGTCCGTAAGCTGCTCAGCCTATGGTGTTTCGTCACAGCAACCCGAAGCAACAAACGTGCTCCTTCATAAAGTGACCAGCCTTGACATCACTGGTCACGTGGCCCCTGGTGCCCACTGAGAAGGAGACTGTCATTTTTGGGATGAGCCTGCACATTCTGAATTTAATCACAGGAAAACATCAGAAAAACCCAGACTATAGTATATTCTGTAGTAACCGGCCACGCTCTTCAAATACTACTTTCATGAAACACAAAACGGATTAAAGTTTTCAGATCAAGGAAAACATGTGAACACAGTGGAGTGTGATACTCGGCCTTTTGCTGGAAGACCTTGGGTCAGACTGGGGACAGGCCGGGCGGGCTGCAGCTGGAAGATGGGGTTGTGGTGAAGTGCGCACCCTGATCTGGATGTGTGTGCTGCGGGTGTTCAGAGCAAGTCCCGTTTTTCAGAAAATGCACATGGAAGGATTTGTGGGAACAAAGCAAATGGGGCTGACAGGACCTTTGAGGGCAGTACAGGAGGTGTCTGTCATCTTCATGCAGCTTTGCGTAAGTCTAAAATTACAGGAAAATAAAAGTTAAAATGAAACAGAAGACAGGAACGAGGGAGCAATGTCAAAGTGCAAGGGAGAGGGCCAGGAACAGCTTAGCTGAGATGGGTACAGGGCCCTGCGGAGGCACCACGAGGACGGGAATGAGGAGGAGGAGCCTGCCAGGCAGAGCTCGGGGTGCGGGGGAGGGGTGTGTGGAGATACCGGTGCCTCGGAGGGAGCTGTTCAGAGTCCTGGTCGGCATCTCGGGCCGCAGGTCAAGAGGAAGGGGGTGTAGTAGAAAGAGATGGGAACTAGAGCCCCAGGGCCTTAAAGGGCAGAGTCTGGGTTCTGTGCCAGGTGTTTGGGGACCCGTGGGAAGGTCTCAGATGGGAGAGGACTGCAGTCTGCTCCTGTGTCCATGCGAAACTTGTGCCAATCAGAGAACTGAGTGAGTTCCCCCTTCCACCTAGGAAAAATCACTGCTGCAGCGCAGGTGGGAGATGAGGCCTCAGCCTCGAGGGCCGAGGGCCGGCGGCGGTGGAGAGAAGTGGATGGATGGTTCAGGGTCCACTTTGGAAACACGGTGACCGCAGACCTCAGGGGTAGCGCTGCCCTTTCCCCGTGAACAACCTCACAGCTGTACATCACCATCGCCCATGGCAGTTGGGGGCAGTCAGACACCTCCTTGCTTCAGGGGCTCGTTGCTCTGGGATAAATACAGAAAGCCGCATACGGTGGCCACAGGACGGGGACCGGCGAGGCCCCATCATTGCCTCCTTCTTCTGAGGGTTCCCCCTACCGGTCATGGTTCCTGCAGTGACCCTCCCAGAAAGACAAGCCCTGCCCTTCGGTTCTGAGGTTAGGAGAAGGACCCAAACAGATGCTGCCACTCAGGGTCTTTGATGTGACTACAGGTTACAGGGGAGCGGATCTTTCCAGTGAGTGTTTAAATACTGATTACATCTTTTGCTTTGTAAATAACTCATTGGTAAATTTTTACAATATTGCTTTTACAGAGACTATAATGGGAAGGCAATTTTTCCCCCTGTCACTTGGATATTAAGCGCTTTAATGAGAGTGCACAAAATAGCTATATAAAGCTTGATCTGGAGCAAGCTGTGTTGGGCCTTGGTGCTGTATTAAAGTCGTAAGGGTTCCAGAGAGCTGATGAACGACCCTTTTGTCATTGCTAGGGAAATGGCGTAGTGGTGACCATTTGTCCTTTCTCTCTCCCTTCCCTTGCCCGCTTGTCTGCCCAGGAACCAAGCAGTGCCGGGCAGTGGTCGCTTAGCGAGGCTTCCTGGGAAAGGGTGGGAATGCACAGCCTGGGGGAGCTTTTTATTTGGGAGCCTGCCTACTTTTTAATTGGCCTTGGTGCTAATGAATGGATTCGTTCTGTCTGGAGCGAGCAGGGCTGGGCGCTGGAGCGTGTAATCTGATTGCGGCCGGTGCTCTGAGCCCCACCGAAGGCCACAGAGCAGCCATGACTGGTTTGGCCTGGGCTGCACAGGGTTGGCAGCCACGGGGCACAAGGGGCGGGAGACCAGGAGAGGTGGGCGCCCTTGGCAGCCCGGCTGCCACCCCAGTTCAGAGGCCACTGGTGCCGTTCGTCATCGCTCAGCGGCTCTTGGGGAGGCCGTGGGGGGCTCTGTGGTCGGGGGCAGGGAGAGGATGGGAGATGGGTTTCGGGTGCGGCACAGCTGTGGCGTCCAGCGGGCGCTCAGTAAGCACGGCCTTGGTCCTCATTTAGCACCTGGACCTGCCGTGGGTGCGTTTTCTCTGGCCAGCTCTCAGTCCAAAGGCAGAAAAGCCATCAGACTGGTGTTCGTGCAGAAAACCCTCTGATGCTTCTCCAGACTCCTCCCGTTTCCTCCTGGGGCCTCTCTGCCTTTTCCCTCACTCTGCATTTGCCTCCGTCACAGGCTCCAGCTCCATGACAGTCGACTGTGTCACCAGTTGTGTCCCTGGGCCCCAGTTACTGGAGAACGGGACCTCGAGGTCCCTGGCAGGGCCCGGTCTCGCACAGCAGCCCTGAGCTGAGGCGTGTGGGTCAGGAGGGAGGCAGACGGGGATGCCCAGGCGTGGGGAATCCCTCTGCCCCAGCCTGACCCCGGGGCTGCTGTTTTCGGGCTGAGAGCCATCACGCCCAGGCCCTGCCATGACTCACAGTGGTTTTGACCTGGTGACAGGTTGACAGCTGGAGTTCGTAAGCAGCACCCCTTCAGGGCTAGAGAGTCACTTTTTTTAAGTGAGCCACATGGTTCAGAACTGTGCTTTCCTGTCTGAATTAGAGGCTTCAGCCCCACATCTGTGATCCAAGTCGCTCTCCCCCTTTAAGTGATTTTTTTTTTTTTTTTTTAATCCTGGGCTGGCATGTTGGCCCCAGTGTGAAGTGCATGACATTTGGCTGCTTTATGGTCCCCAAAGGTCCAATGCCGCATCTTCCCCCCTGGCCAGTCCCTTTTTTGTGACTTGGCTGCCTGTTTCAAAGTCACAGAGTGTGGACATGGCCTGCCTGTCACACAGAGACAGGAGACAGCTGCACCAGAACCAGGTGCCCCCTCCCTGCCCAGTTCTTTTGTTTGTTTGTGTTTTAATCAAACAAGTGCAGCCCAGGCCCGCCTTTACATACACGCCTGCCTGCACCGCCGGCTCAGCACCCACACTGAGGAGCTCCTGGGGCCACCTGCGCTCCCGCGGCTCCCCACCGGGCCTGGAGCAGCTTCCCCCAGACCGAGGCCTGTGCGTCTGTCTGTCTCTCAAGAAAGCAGCAGTACCAGCAGTAGGCCCTGAGCCCTGCTGCAACTCTGTGCCTCCAGGGCAACTTTGGGTCGCTCCAAAGCTCTGGCGGCCTCGGGAGGCTGCAGAGATCTCGGTTACCGTGCCCCGCTTTGGAGGTTCCCCCGGGCCCAGGCCACTCGCAAGCATCCCGGGAACCTGTGCGTGACTCGGTGAGCAGCAGCAGAGCTTGTCGCCCGGCTCCATGCTCAGTGAAGGGGTTTGGAGCTCCTCGCAGGACAGCAGCACTGACCGAGTCAGAAGGGCTTCGTCACACGGAGCACTAAGGCCAAAGACTGTGCAGCCCGTTCTTGGAGTGAGATGAAAGGTACCCGAGCCTCCTGCGTAACACAGCAGCCACTCTGTTCCTTTCATTCGGGTTTTATTTTCTTTTAGATATGAACACTTAATCACATTTTCCTCAAAAATCCTGATTCCTGGCTCATTTTCTGAACAGCCGGAGGACTTGGCTGCCAGGGTCCGCATTCCTGCGGGCACTGACAGCTGGAACTGGGGGGCCAGCTGTGTCCTCTGTTGCCGTCAGTGCTGTCCAGGCCCCTGTCCTGGAATAGCCTTGCGCTTCTGAGCTCACGGCCCCCGGCGTGGCCAGCTCCCCGCTGAGCGCGCTGGGGCCCAGGACAAGCTCCAGATTCCTGTGAGTAAGAGAAAAGTTTGCTGTGTGGCTTCGTGCTGGGGCAGCGAATGTGCTGTGCCCTCTGCCCACCCGTTTTGAATTGTTGGAGACTTATTCAGCGGCTCTTATTCTCAAAAGCGCAGTGATCGTCTTTGTTCTTGGGAGATAATGTGGCGGAGGTCTCCTATTGCATTTCTCATAATGAATGTCATCCTGGGCCTCGCAGGGCCATTTGGGCTTAGTGGAGAAAAAGCAGCAGATCAGACCATAGAACTTTCTTGCTGTGTCCAACCTCCCAGCAAAACGGGATTAGAAACCAGGGAATTGGTGGCCTCGTCCCGACACCTGAATTGCCGAGCGACCTTAGCCGGGTTGCGGGGGATATAACCGGGCTGCCCAGGAAGCTGCGGATCCCAGCGGCGGCTCCTCCCTCTTTCCCTCCCTCCCTCCCTCCGGATGTTATTTGGATTGGTTGTTGCGGGCATCACACCGTGATGTGAAGACATGGAGGGCAGCGTGAGCCCAAGGTGACGGATCTGTGTGGAGAGTTGGAGACAGAGGTGGATGTACGCTTCTGCACAAACTGCTTGGACTTAGACCCCAGAGGTGTGCGGGACTGAGTCCTCCTCTCTCCGAGACGAGTGAGGATGTGATCGGGCATCCAGACGGAGGCAGGGGAATCCTCGATGTGGGTGTGAGAGCTCAGGGCTGCGGGCCGTGGCTCCTTGATGGAGTCAAGCCAGCTCAATGTCCAGCACTTGCCTGGGTCAGTCCCGGAGCTGGCCACTGGGCATAAGCACTGCAGCATGGCCTCTCCACCCGGGAGCTCACTGTCTCAGAGGGGAGCGTGACAGAAATGCGGGGATCCGTGCAGTGTAATGTGGAGGGGACACGTGAGGCAGGGCGAGGACGTCCCCTGCACAGGACTCGGGGAGGGCTTCTGAGCGGAGGTGATGACCGTGGTGAGGGTATGCAGTCTGATGTGGACCAGGCATCCCATTGCCACATGTCACGCTGGGCCCAGGGAGCTCAGGAAATCCAGGAAGGTTCCAGTGGGTCAGCTCCGGTGTCAGACCGCCTGGACTCAGGTCCTGGCTCCTCTCCCTGTTCCTCTGTGACATCAGGCAAGTTATTGAAGGCCTCCGATCACTCACTTGTAAAATGGGACACTAATAGTACCTATGTCACGGGGTTGTTACAGGTAACGCCAGGTGGTCGGTGGTGATGGTGGTGGTAGAGATGGTGGCGATAGTGGTGGTGGTAGTTACAGCATTGGTGATCACAGTGACAGTGAGGGTAGTGGTGCCGGTCGTGTGGCTTTTAGTGTCGTTAGAGGTAGAAGCTGGCTGACGGGAGTGGGGACGGCTTGCTTGATGGTGTAGATGGTGGAGCAGTGATCGAAAGGTGCTCCACGATGGAGGCGATGGTGATGGTAGAGACGGTGCTGGTGGTGGCACAGCGGTGGTGGTGGTTGTGAGGTTTGTGTCGGCGTTGGCAATGCAGGGGTAATACCTGCCGCCTCAGTGGAGGTGGTAGCTGTAGATAGCTGCCTTGCTGATATTCTCTCTGTCCCATTGGTGTTGATGAGATAGGACATTGGCCAAAGGGTGCCTCTGCCTGGACTCCATGGTGTGGAAAGTGTGCGCTTGGGATAGGTCCTAAGAGAGGGAGGCCAGGCGTAGCTAGGCCATTGTCTGAGAGACAGCCAGGCTCTGGAGAAGCTGGCTCTGTACAGCTGGGGAAGCGGGAGCAGCACAGAGCAGAGCCAGCACCAGCCTGAAGCAGGTAGAGAGAGACTGGACAGAGGATGGAGAAGATGGAGCAGCCAGGTGGAGTGGACATCGTCCCGGAACAGGACGCTTTCTGCTGTCCTTCTGTGCAGGGGCTCTGAGTGGTCCCCACCTGCAGAAACATCTACATCTCCAGCACCAGCCTCAGTTCTTGCCATGGCTCTCAGGCAGGGGCTGGAAAGTGGGTGCTCACACTCGTACCACACAGGTAAAAGCCAGGCTCTCAGAGCCCACCTGGCGCTGTGCAGGTGAGAATCTGGGGCCAGGAGCCCACCCCCCAGCACCTGTCCTCCCAGCCATGACGAATACCCGACCCCAGCCTCCTGGGCAGTTCTGCTGTGGCTGGACATAGTATTTTGAATGGAGGACCTACTTTGCATGCCTTCTGGCTGTCTCTTTCATCCCGGCCAGCAAGCACTAGTTAGGCAAGCTTGAAGCTGTGGGACAATCAAAATACGAAAGTGCACCCACCCCCAGTATATACCCCGCAGGCTGCTGTCCTTCATGTCTGCGTTGCCCAGGCAATTGGATTTGGAGAGGACCAGCCAAGTGACATATTTTGCAAGCAGGGTTCTATAATTATGGAAGACCCTGTGGCTCAGTCTGAACCCTAGGAGATTTGGAGCTTGAGGAAGCAGAGCAGGGACGTGCATGCTGGGGAGGAGTGGGTCCCGTGCCCTCTGGAAGTGATAGGATCAGAAGTACCGTACCGGGGCTCTGACACATGCAGGGGTCCCTCTCCCACGTCTGGCAGACGGCTGGGTTATATGGCCAAGGGATTCTGGTGGGGCCTCACCTCCTGCTATCCACTGTTCTGGCATTGTCTCGTGTGCAGAGCCCTCCAGTGCCACATTTCACCCTGTGTGACTTGGAGGAGGATGGGGGAATCACTAAGGTGACTTTCAGATGTTATTGCGAGGTACACGAACCATTGTATTATGATGTCTTTCTGTAGTCACCTCACTGCTGTACATTTGAAGAAATCTTCATGTTTTTAATTTGACCTGAAGAATGCAAACTGGTTTCCCAGGAAGAATGCCTGAATTAAGTTCTTTCCGGTTCCCTCTGAGACAGGGAAAGTCCCAGGCTGCTTACACGTCACAATCCCTGGTCTCGGGGAACCTTCAGTACTGGGGAAGGCACTTTCCGTCTGCTTGCCGTTGTGATTCTGCAGGGTGGCTCCAAGCTCACACCTGTTCCTCGCAGGGTCTCTGCCCCGCCTGCATCTGGAAAGCAGCTGGCTGTGAGTGCAGCCAGTTCAGGTGCTCTTCACATTTCTCCCTTCAAGGGGAAGGCTAGGACTGCTCTGTGGGCTTAGTGCTTGTTAATATCATGCTAATTTCACCTGATCTAAATAAAGGGTTGTATGTGTATGTATGCTAGATAGATAGCTACACTGCTAATCTCTGTTAGTTCACCAAAAAGAACAGATTGTGCTGTCATTGTTTGATTGATCACTTTTGTGCCTAGATTTTATAACTTAGACACCAACTTCTAAGGCAATATGCAATATATTAACTAACATTAGTTAATTCCCTACTTTTTTTTTGAAATTCTGTATCATTTCTATTCTTTTTTTCTGTTTCGCTTTTTTAAAAATTTTTTTTAAAAATTTTAAACTCTTAAAAAAAATAAACGGTTTAGGAAAAATGGTTTAAAGCGTTCAAGAACCCAGACGTCTTTCGGCTGCGGCTGCCTCGATCCAGTCCCAGGGCTGTCCTTGCCTGGCCGCCTCTTCTCTGTGTGTGCCATATAAAGACGTGGTCTGAGGCCCAGTGCACACCCAGGCAATCCAGGTCGACCCCTTCATCTGGAAATTCACGATTGTACCTGAAAACATGAAGTTTTCTGAATCCGATGACACCAGCGATTTGACTGAGCCTATCTGTGGGGTCATCATTTACTTGCCACGTATAGGTTTAGGTAAAGGGATAGTAGATGGATTAGCATCATTTCTTTAAAAACCCTTTTTCAAAATAATTACGGATTCACAAGGCAGTTGCAAGACAGGACAGAGAGGCGCCTTGCCTAGTGCACCCTCAAGATCACCTCTGTTAGCCCCAGAGATGGATCTGGGTATAGCCCACAGGTTTTAGGTACAGTCCCTCCCCCAGGGCTTAATTTGAATCTGAAAGGTGTATGTTTAAATCCCAGCCCTCCTTCCCAGCTGTGTGATGGGAGCAAGTTTTTAATCACTGTGAGCCCAGAGATTCTGTTTCCTTCTGTGCAAGGCAGGGAGTGTGTGTCATCTGCCTGACGTGTGGAAGTTTTATTCCTTCCAGTAGATCAAAGCTAAGGCTTGAAGGTGTAATGTGTTTCAAGATTCGCTCTGCAGGTGCAGGTGGCGCTGAAGGCCGGATACTGAATGCCCAGCGGTTTTGTCATGAGCCCCTGGGCCGTGGTGGGCTGGGTCTCGCTGTGTCCTGGGAAGGCCTGGCTCTCAGTCAGTTACAGGAGTGTTACCCAGATGAGCGGTCGGCCTCGCAGACTAATCCCGTACTCCTCACTACAAGTACCAAGAGGAATGGACAGCGAGAGCCGTGGTTTTCACAGCTACGTTAGTTAACTCAGTGCTGGAGTCTGTGTAGAACAGTTCTAAAGGTCACCAAGGAAATTTGGAACCTCAGCCTCCTGCCCCTGAAGGCTTGGTGGGAGAAGGGGCCGCGTTTCAACTGGTCTTTGAATTTTCTGCCCCCACTGCACACTTCACAGCAGTCTCAGATGGAGGAATTGGGGATTATCGGAATTGAAATGCACTGATTTGAGTAAGAATTGTTCTAAGGAGCAATAGGAAAATTCCCATGACGTCTCCCCTGCTCCCGTTTAACCAACTCTGCTTCAGGCCTCTGTGCTTGAGCAGTCTTTGTTTAAATTCTCATTCAGGAGCAAAGTGTCAACTTCAGGAATCGTTAACAAAAAGAAAAATCACTTATACTAGGTATCATTGCTTGGAAGGGGACAAATCATTCAGAGAAAATCAGACTATAATTGGTCTTTGTTTAAAGTAGAGAGTGATGCAGATAAGGATTGTGTAGATAATTTTTTTTGCAGACTATTTTATTACGCAGACTAATTTGATATTGTCCTGGGAAGCTGTCCCTTGAATATTCAACAAAAACAACAATGCATGGGCAGAGATGGTGTTGAATATTATTTTTGCATAATTTATGCTCAGTGACAGCCACTGCATGCTTCACTTCATCATAGGTTTACAGAGAGAGAGAGCCTCGTGCTTCAAATCTCATTAAGCTATTTATTCATTGTAATGAATGATTTTAATGTACTGCATTAAGGTTATGCCACACTGAACTGTTAAAAAAATCCATCTTACTGTACGCACTTCAACATTTGCAGCTAAATTAACACCTTTATTACTGCCTCAATGGTTGAGTGGACACCATTTGCAGATTAATCACACTTGTCTCCGTTTCATCCCAGTTCTGGGCCACTACTTGATAGAGTTATGATAGTCTCGCCACATCCCTATCTGTAGACCAATGCGTTATCCAGTTTGTGTAAACACCTGTCATTCAGGGGCCCCTGATTCACAGCCCCTCGTGGCACCTCCCACCGACAGCTGACATGGTGCTTGCACGCCTCCACCCACCCATGCTCACCCCTCCCTGGGTCCTTCAAGATGTTGTTGGCAACTTGCAATGACAAGAAGATAATATCTTTTGGGAGGATGGCAGGCAGTTCTAATAAAAAGTTGTCATTCACAAATCCAGACCTCCATCACATGATATACATTTTAAAGACCATATGAACTGTTAAGTGGCACAATATGGCAATCCGAGTGGTTATTACAACTTGGAGATTTTTAAACAACACAGAAAGAGAGGATGGGGCTTATCATGGCTTTGGCAAATGAAAGGTTTGGGGTTCTGCAACATAATGTGACATCTGTGCTCTGTTGTATCAGAATCATTTCTCCCGCACCTGCTTCAGAAGTCATCAAAAATACTCAGTCTGAGCAGGGAAGGATGTGGGAACATTTATATGTAATAAAAACACTGGGGTATCATTCTTTATAATCTAGCAAATATTTGAAAACTGCAAGCTGTGCAGTGTGACACTGTCACCATCTGAATGCGGCAGATGGGAATTCAGAGTGATATTCTATACAGGGGAGGTTAGGTGTGTCTTAGGATGGAGCATTTTAAATTTGGGAAAGAAGGGGAGAAAAGAGAACCTGGCTCACCTACTGTCACAGCACAGTGACCTTGGGAAGGGCTCAGGAGTCCTGAACTCCCCCTGATTTGTTTTCCAAAGGAGCAGCTGAGGAGTGTTTGGCCCTGAGAGGCTGCTAGGACACTTGCAATTGACTCCTGATTCGAGTTGCTGCTTATTTTTATACATGATATCATCAGAGCCCAATCAGGACCCCGGGTTTGATATTTAAAGGGGAAAAATAAGTTCTTGAGGAGAAAGCAAAGGCAGAAAATTGTAGACAATTATTTTGAGCTTGTTTTAGACTGTGCGGAAATAATTAGTCCATCACACACAACCCAATGGTTTACACCAAACAAAAACATCCATTTAGCAAGATTTTTGAGTTTTGGAAGAGAAATGAAATGAGCAAGGAGTGTGCTACCCCACCCCCAGCCACCAAGTGTCCTGTTGTTTTGTGAGATTGCTCAAGACTCAGAAAGAAGGCAGCACAAGCTACTGGGAAATAGTCCTGTAGGATTGGGGGTAGGGAAATGTCCACCCGGGGAAGCCCCAGCCCACAATCTGAGCCACCCACCCAGAGGAGTGCTAATTGTTTACTTTCTGTGTTCAACTTGGCCTTTCCATATTTGAGTGACAGAGAAAGCTTTAATCAAATAATCTAGCCCCAAGAACTATTTAAAAAGATCATTATCATGAGCAGAAACATCTGATAGGAACAACATCTAATATCTGGCAAAATGTTCCATTTGGTTGGAGGCTTAAATGTGAAATAAGAAACGAGAAGTACCACAGTAACAAATACAGGACTTGAAGCTTACTAACGGGCTGCACAGCGGGTGTGAGTGGTGGTGAGGAGCCGTGGTCACCTGCCTCTCGTCACCGCTTACCGGTCAAAGCTTGCCTCCTGTCACTCATGTCCCACCCACCGCCCGAGCCCCACCCCTGTCCAATCAGCGCAGCAGTGTATTCTCGTAGGTGCTCAGACCCTACTGTGAACTCTGCGTGCCGGGGATCTAGGTTTGGTGCTCCGCGGGAGAATCTGATGTAAAGCTAATGGAAACAAAGTGCACAGTGTGGCACTAATAGGAATAAAGCGCACAGTAAGTGTAGCGCATTCGAATCATCGCTAAACCCAGAAGCACCCTGACCCTCTCTGTGGAAAAATAGTCTTCCATAAAACTGGTGCCTAGTGCCGAGCGGGTTGGGCAGCACTCTTCTAGATGACTAATGGGCCTTTCAAACTCAGTGACTCTGATTACAAAAGGGTGTGGGTGGATAGTCAGGGTCTTCTTCATCAGGGCTGTAAGAAAGACAAGATACCTTACTGGATGGGCTTTTTTTTTTTTCACTTTACTATTTAAGAAGGAAAAATGTAAAATAAAATAGATACACAGAAGAAAAACAACTTACAGTCCAGAGTGACTGAAGTAAGGTACCCATGGTTCCCCTCATCTTCAAACTATACCAGCGATAATCCTCTAATATAAAACACACACACAAACACATACATGCATGCAAATACCCACAAAAACACAAAAACACACACACTGAAATATAGGCACAATACAATCAGACACCCATAGTGCAGATATACAGATCCACATGCGCACACATACATGTGGCCATACACAAGCACACACACAGATGTACAGGCGGATACACATGTGTGCACACACACAGACAGACATGCACAGACACATAGGCATACACACAGACACACAATACAGGCCTTGTTTTAGTTGATGCCCAGGTCTGTGGTGGGTCGGAACACTTGGCTCCTGGTACGTTCTTGCTAGCAGTCCTGGAAAACCCCTGTTGCATGAATGTGTTTTCAGTGATCCCACCATGAAGCCATACACAATGAAAACCAGAGGTTGGGTTGGCGCTGGTGTCCACTGTGTGGCCATCCCTACCCTTCCCTTGCCCCCTGCCCTGCCCCAATCACCACTGCACTGCCCATGCCCCCTTCTTCTCCACTCCGCTTTCCAGTGTGGTCTCATCACATCTCTGCGTTTATCTTACAGGTATATAGTTCTTTTGTTGTTATTGTTTTAATTGTAATAAGTATATTTAATCCTTGGGGGTTCCCTATTGGTATTGCTGAGACAAAATACCCGACACCCAAAATTAAAGAAGGAAAGATTTATTTAGCTCACAGTTAGTGGAGGTTTTAGTTCATAATCAGCTGGCTCCAAGTCAGGATAGTGTGGTGCAGGGGCAACACTACAAGGCGGCAGAAGACAGCAAAAGCAGCAAGAGCAAAAGGTTGAGGGAAAGAACAGGCCTTTTCTCCTCCCTTATATTGTAAGTGGGCTACCACACCCCCAGGACGGGTGTGACACTCACACCACCTCTGTGCCCTCCTCTTCTACAGGCTGAGGTTGTTATGAAATAAAGACTCTGGCCCCCTGGTGAATCACTTAGTTAAGCTTCTGACCTCAAGTTGACACAATGTATCAACTATTGCAATACACCCCTTGTCAACTTGGCTACCAGATACATTTCTTTAAATCCATCTCCAGATACAAAGACATGGTTATAATTACACCTAACGTATTGTAACTATCCTGCATACAAATGGAAGCCTACTAATTCCCTCACCAGAATGGAAGGTGAGTTTTCCTTGGGTGACTCTTAGTCCTGTCATTTCACAACTTGAACATTATAACATAGCTTAACAGTCCTTAAGAACCAGTGTTAAGTGTATCGACATTTTATTACATTAGAACTAGAACATTTTGTCCCTGCCCCCCTCCAAAGACTCATGTGCATTCCTTCATGCTACAAGTATTTAGTCCATTGGTAAGAGTTACCAAAGTCCTAACAGTTTCAGCATTGCTGAAAAGTCCAAGTCCCAAGTCTCCTCCAAAGTGTAAAGCAAACTCTTAGCTGTGAGCCCCTGTACAAGTGAAAAGTTAAACAACATTCAATGGCACAAGATAAACATTTTCATTGCAAAAGTTACAAACAAGGAATACAAAGAATTGGGATCAAAGGAACCAAAATTTAGCAGGAAAAACATTAAGTCCTGTAGTTCCATGTCCAGCAATCTGTGGCAAATTGTAAGCTCCAAAGGGCTCGTGTGATTCCACCCCTATGGTACTTCTGGTGGTTGTAACTCCCATGGCTGCTCTCTTGGGCTGGCTTTGCTCCCTCCTTGCAGGTTTCCTTAGATGATCCACATTCCTGCTTTTCCAAACTTTTGGGGTCTCCACTGCACCTTTGGCTTCACACTCACAGCTTCACACACTGCCCTTTCCGGGGCACACTGCCTAGTCTTTGGGCCTTCTGAAATTGAGGTGGGAGCCATCTTAGCCCCATAACTCTTGCATTCTGCATGTACCTAAAACCAGCACCATGTGAATGCTGCCAAGGTCTGCTGCCAGCTGGAGCAGTCACCAGGCTTTCGTCTCTCTTGGCTATAAGGATAGAGTGCCTGAATTGCTAGGCACTCTGAATCCAAATCTGAGGAACAAATTCTCTAGTTTGCCACCATTCTGGGACATGGTGCTCTGTGACTTTCTCCTCAGTGCAAAATCCTTCACTTTTACAGTTTTGAGACTGCAAAAAGTAGAGACTTGTTGCTTCTTGTGATGCCCTAAGGCAATCTTTTATGTTCTCCTGTTCCTTCTGAACAATCCAGATCTCCTCAGCTGTATCTTTGTAGTGTACAACGTTACTGGAGTTTCCTTTCTGGCCAAACTCAAAACATTTTAAGTCATCCTGCTGGGCTCTTTGCTCTTGATTCTCAATATAGATGTGGCTAAAAACCCCAACAATAGCCATGCCACCACTTCAACATTAGCCTTGAAAGTCCTTCTGTAAGATTAGTCCACCACCTTTAATCTTAGTTTCAGGCAAAGTCTCTGGACATGAACCAAATACAGACAAACTTTTTGCAAAGCTGTAACAGACATCATCTGGAATCCAGCACCTAATGCAGTTTCTCCCAGCAGAAACCTCCCAAGCCTGGTCTTTACCAGCCAGATTTCTGTCAGCCTTCTGTTCTTCTGATCTCTGGCCAGAATCTCCCATACACAACAGCCTAAGTTATCCCAGTTCTACTCTTTCAGGCAACATCTCCGAACCATTCCAGACTCTTCCCACAAGTCATTCCCAAAGGCTCTTGAACCACATGGTCAGGTAGTGTCATAGCAATGACCCCACTCCTCTGGTACTAAATTCTTTCTTGGTTGCTTTTCTCTTGTTGCTAAGACAAAATACCCAACACCTAAAATTAAGGAAGGAAAACTTTATTTAGCTCACAGTTTCTGGAGGTTTTAGTCCATAATCAGCTGGCTCCAAGGCAGAGTGGCATGGCGCAGGGGCAACACTATAAGGCGGCAGAAGACAGCAAAAGCAGCCAGAGTAAAAGGGAAAAGAACAGGCCTTTTCTCCTCCCATATATTGTAAGCGGGCTGCCACACCCCCAGGATGGGTGTAGCACTCACACCAGCTCTGTGCTCTCCTCTTACACAGCCTGAGGCTGTTACAAAGTAAAGACTCTGGCCCCCTGGTGAGTCACTTAAACCTCTGGCCTTCTCAAGTTGACACAATATATCAACTATTACAACATTTTTTACTCAAATATGTTAATAAGAGTCATAAAGCATACATTTCAACCACCTATGGTAGTCCATCACATGAATTATACAATCTACTCACCCACCCATGGATGGCGTTAGTTTCCGCACATCTTCTCAGGTACAAACTAGGCTGGACCATGTTTCTGTGGAGACAGAAGTGAGAGTTCTTGCTGCCTGGGTGGAGGCCAGGGGCACAGAGTGCTCAGCACCTTGTGACCATGCCTGACCCAGCTCCCAAAGGGATTAGTGACTTACGCCCTGTCACCTCGGTGGAGCTCTCTGGGGAGTCACCTCTTTCCCAGGTGTGGTAGGGCCATGTGTCTTCACCTGTGCCCTAGAATGGGTGCAGGATGACACTGTGACTATGAGTTGTGTGTTCCTGATAGCAGAACAGGCTTCACACCTCTTCCTATACTTCATTGCCACGTGTGTCCCCTCGGACACTCCTATTTGCGTCTTCTGTTAGCACCAGCAGGAATTGTTTGTACTGCATATTGTGCTACAACTTGATCTTTAAATAGTATGTCCTGAACAACTGGCAGATGTTGGTTATTTTTGTGTGTGTGTTTATGTGTGTACAATTTGCATATATATATACATACGCGTATGTACACATACATGTTTTACATTTTTATAGTCTGTTTTTTTATTTAACAATATCCCCTGGAGCTGTTTCAAGAAAACAGAATATACCCAAAACATTACTTTATGCTATTGTGTAAGTGTCACAGACTATATTTAACTAATCCCTTGTATTTTCTTTCACTTTTTCATAATTATGAATTGCTTTGGGATAAACAGCTTTGACGTTAAATCTTTTCATATTTGAATTTTTATCCCCTCTGGAGGTATTTTAAGTACTGGAAATGTAGAGTCAAAGGACACACTTTAAAATCTTTCCCTTATGTAGAGTTAAACCGATCAAGGATTAGGGGCGATGGTGTTTGTTTTTGTTTTCTGAGACAGATGATCGCTGAAGGCTCTCAGATATTGGTCATGCCTTGGTGCCCAGGAGCAGTGGTGGCTGTCCACATGGGGTGGCATTTGGCAGGAGGGCGCGGGGAGATAAGGACCTCCCTCTCTTCATTCTCTCTCCACGACTCAGCTCCTGGTCTTCCTGCCTGATCACTGCAGTGACCCATACCAGATACTCATGTCACAGTGTCTGGCCCAGCACTTCTAAGCCTGTGCATAACTTGCCAATACCAGCAATTCTCTTGGTGACAGATTTCTGTCTGTCAGAGCGAGTACGACCTCCTTGTTAGCTGCAGCAGCCCTTATCCCTAATTCCATGCCTGGCAGGCACATCGTAGGTGTTTCAGTATCCACAGGATGAATGTGATTTGATTTGATGAAAAAAAATGGGAAGAATGTTTGCCCACATGTTAATGGTGGCTTCGTTGCTTCTCAGCGGGCCCCAGGCACACTTGGCACTATGTGGGGACATCTTTGGCTGTCGAGACCAGAGGATGGTACTCCTAGTGTCCAGTGGGTGGAGGCCAGGATACTGCTCACCATCCTGCAGTCTGCTGAACGCATTCCCCAGCTGACGACACCCACCAGTAGTCACAGGTGTGAGAAACCCCAGCTCAGTCATGAGATCGTAGGTAATTTAAAATAGTTTCATAATTAAAAATTACGTATTAAGCAAGCATTACTGATTAATACAAGATGGGGGAAAAGCAGTACTGGCTTTCAGGAGTAGCCAAATTAACCCGCTGCTCCAGCTTGTACTTTTGTCTTGCATGGGAAAACGTTTGGGAACCAGCTTGAACATCTGCCCATGCCGTTAGGCCTCAAAAGCCCTGAGAGCTCAGAGAACGTTCTAGAAGACACCCCTATGTTGTGCCCACTATGCTGCTGCCAAGTAAGGATTGCAGTAATTCGTAAATTAGAAAGAATCAGCATCCTTTAGAGAGGGACTTAAGTGTTCTGTTGAGGGCCAGGATGTATGTAGTCAGGGTGACACTGGGCCTGGCTGCACCAGCAACTTGCTGGACAGATTTGATACAGTGTGTGGCAGGGGGAAGGTCTGGACAGGGCTAATATATCAATATGCTTTTCATCATCATGACTGATTGCCTCAGGCAAACAACTTACAGGTAGAACGATTGGTGTGGGCTCACCGTTTCTGAGGGTTTAGTCCAGGGCTAGAGGCGAGACATCCCGGCAGACAGGCACGGTGAGGAAAGCTGCTTACCGCATGGCAGCAGGGAGACAGCGAGAGAGAGAGAGCACGAGCTGGTGGGCTTCCTCCTCCTTCCACCTGTCCTCCATCTGGTCCCCCAGCCTGTTGGACAGTGCTGCCCACATTCAGGGTGGGCCTCTTCCCTCAGCTCACCGTCCCACGTGCCAGTCAATCTCCGGAAACACGCTCACAGACACACCAGGGGTGTGTTCTGCTAACTTCCTAGGCATTGCTCAAACTGATGGAGTTGACAGTCAGATTTAACCATCACAGCTGGTTTTCTTTGGTGACTGACTGGCTAAGGGACTTCCTGTGTGGGCGAGAGTGACCACCTCCTGAGCCCACTGGGCTGACTCACTGAATCGAGGGGCACCGTCAGAGCTGGGCACACATCCCCTCACCCTCTGTTCCATCCCTGCAGCCTTCCCAGAAGTCCCCCGCGAGTCACCTGATGGAGGGGCTTTCTTAGGTGGCACAGGCACGGGCTGCATTCCCTCTGGGCACCACTCCGGTCACAGCCTCTGTGTGCCAGGTCCAGCTCCCTCCGTGTCTCCCTTGGGGAATGTAAGCAGAACTGTCCTTGGGCAAAGGAATGGGAAACAAATATGTGCGTTGGTGGACTGTCCTCTGGCCTGGTGGATGAGAAATCACAGAGCAAGGAGATCGTCTGTCCCTAATTACCTGCCCTGCATCCAATTTGCCGGCAACGGGCAGCTTTCCTGAGGCATGCCCCTGGGTGCACCGAGTGGCCAGAGGGGCAGGCTCCATGGCCCGCGGGGCTCTGGAAATTGATTTCTGCCAGCTGCCCTCCCTCCCCACCCTCAGCAGAAAGGCTGTCCTGAGCAGATGGTGGGAAGCAGCCCTCTGTGGCTCTGCACTGAGACGGTGGCAGTCGGTGCTGGTTGGTGGTGGAGAGCTGCCATGTCCCAGCCTGCTCTGGCTCGCAGTGACCGTGCTCTGCAACCCTGGCTGTGCTCCAGGGCCTGGATACAGCGCCAGCCCGGCACCGTGGGGCTTCTGAGAACACGCAGAGAACTTCCCAGAGCTGAGCCGTGGTTCTGACCCCCAACGGGAGACAGCAAAGGGACTGCTTTTCCACTGGCCCCATCCCTGCGTTGGTCTCAGATTCCCTGACCTCACAGCCAGGACCCTGGCACATTCCTGGGGGCTGGGGAGGGACCCAGCTAGGCTTTGCAGGCAGTGAACATCTTGCTGTCAGCTTCCAGGCTCCTCCGGAAGCAGGCGGCCTCCTGCTCTGTATGCGCTGTCACAGGAGCCACTGGGACGGAACGCGCAAGACCGTGGCGTTATTTTCTGGGGAACTGAGTTCCTTGAATATTAAAATTAACCTTTTTTAATAACAAAAATGATATAGTCCATTGAAGTGGGGCAGGATTTATCTTATGACAGGGCTTGTCACGGCCTTGAGTATTTATCGAGTAGTTTTAAAAGTTCATTAAGCTCCAGAGATTAAATACTGCCCTGGGCCATGTCCCATAAAGGGGAAATACGGTCCTATTACTTGGTGAAATGTTGTGCTATGCTGTTAATCTAACTCCCCCGAGTTCTCGTCTTCTGATTCCAAAGACATTTCCCTGTGCTGTTCAACCTGACATTTTAAGAGACCCTGGGACTACTTCTCCCAGCCTTTGCCAGAACCCCAATATCTCACGTTCATTTCACGGGGGGACACTTGACCCCGCGTGGCTCTCTAAAATGTCAGGCGCATTAGTCTTCCATTTGCCCCGGTGCCACCCCCATCACTCTCCCCTTAATGAGCATTTGTTCAAGAGGAGTCAGGGTGTCAGCCTCCATCACCCCAGGGAGAACGGGGTGGGGTCTCCCTTACTTAGCGACCAATGAAAGGATAGAGGACCTGCACCCCCTTTCATGTTGGGGACTCTCACGTTGGGCTTTGATTGGTGAAACAAGACTTTCTTACCAAAGTGCTCATGAATTCAAGCCGAGCCACCGAGGTCTTCAGCCAACACAGTCATCACTTAGATGTCTGTTGACATCCACTTTAGCCAAGACCTGCTTGAGGTGAGGGCAGAGGAGTTGTCAAGTGACAGGAATCCACAGTCTGAATCTGGGTGTCACCTCCAGAGGCAGGGTTCTGCTGAGGATTAGCTGAGGTCGCGCATTACCGAGCTGAGCCTTGCGTGAGAGACAGGTGCAGCATAATGACTCCCTCCCTTCCCCTTTCCATACTGAGGATGGAACCCAGGACCTTTGCACCGAGCTACATCCCCAGCCCCTTTCTTTCTGTTTTGTTTTAAGACCGAATCTCACTAAGTTGCCCCAGCCAGGTCAACCTTCGGGTTCTCCAGCCTCAGACTCCCAGAGTGCTGTGATTAGAGAAGAGAATCACCACGCCCAGCTTACTGCTGTTTCAGTCTTGCTGCTTCCTTCTCTTTTCATTTCTTTTCTTTTTACTTCTCCCCTCCCCTCCCCTCCCTTCTCTTAGCCTTCCTCCCTCCTCCCTCTCCCTCCTTTTCTCCCTCCCTCCTTCTTTGCTTTCCTCCTTCCTTCCTTCCTCCCTTCCTCCCTCCCTTCCTTCCTTCGGTCCTTCTTGTACTCATTTTTTGTTTTTGCTGCGCTGAGGACCCCTGCCACTGAGTTACACTGCCAACCCCCACTTCAATCTTTAAACTATGCAAGAATTATCTTGATAAAAAATATTTAACTGAGGAGAGAAAATACTAGGAAGTCCTTGGAAGACGGGCTTCTGTGGGCTGCTTGTTCCCTGTTGCACCTGGGCAGTGGCTCGCGGGCCAGGTTGGGTCACTTCGTGGAAACCCTACAGTGGCACCCTCGCAGCTCTGCGCTGCTGGGCCTGTATCAGGTGCTTTCTACCCGCTACCTCTGTAGCTGCAGGCTCTTCAGGGCAGGCGCACAGAGGCCGCGAATCCCCCCGGCATGCCGGTGAGACTGGCCTGGATCCTGTGTCTCCTCCCTGGCGGAGGCTCTTGGATGGCCCGATGGATTAATACTTTTTTATAAATCCCATCATTTTCTTCAGAAAGGCATAGACACATTGCGTTGTATGTTTTTTGTTTTCATTTAAAATGAACACAAAAGATATAAAAATTTAAATAATGCTTCAGTTTTCTTTAGAGCAGTGAACCCCTCCCGGTGCACCGTCCTGTTTCCAGCTGAGGCCTTGGTGGGGCTGAGTGCCCCCTTAGGAAGTGGCGTCCGCGGCCGCGTGGAATGAATGGACACAAAGAGCCTGGCTGCCAAAGTTCTACCTCCGCACTCGCCACTGTTCCCTGCATGTTTGCTCTTTATTTTCAAGCACGCGCAGTCCACAGCAGGGATACTCCGGGCTTCTGGTGTCACGAGCGGGGTGGAGGAGGAAGATGCTGCCCGCCGCGAGCGCCGGGCGCAGACAGACCGGAGCTGTGCCTGCCGGCTCCTGTGGCCGCGGAGGCGACCCTGTGCGCGTCGGGTTTTCCTTTCGGTGGGTCCCCTCGTGTGTCCCTCTGCAGAGCCGGCCCGCTGGCTGGCACTCAGAGTGAACGCGTGTCCCAGTGCGTCCGTCTTGGCTATTTACCTTGGGATTAATTGATAATGTGCCTCCAGAGATGTCTCAGCTCCAAACATTTACAGAGGCCTGACTCTGCCTTGTGAGAGATTTGCATTCTAGATTTTTGCAACTTGTGCGTGGAAGACCCGATGTTCCTGAAAGTGCTGTTTACAGAGAAAACAAAAGAAAAAGAAGCAGCAGAACCTTAACTGTTACCGAGCAGGGTCCCTGTGTGGCTGGTGGCAATGGGGTGGACCCTGGTGACTCGGGAGCCTCTGGGAAACAGTACTGGCAGAAGCGAGGGAGGCGGGCAGGCTGACCAAGGACCCGGGCTGGCTGGGGTGATGTCCACAAGACAGTCCCCGAGGGGCACGGAGGGCTGGCCGGGCGCTGTCTTCCCGGGGGCTCAGCCCCTTTCTTGGAAGGCCTCCACTGGCCTGGTGAGGCCAGCTCGCCGTGTCAGTCCACCTTCCTCGCTGGTACTGTTTAAAGTATACCAGAGGTGTCAGCTCGTAGAGGAGAAGGGTTCGCTTCGGCTGGGTTTGGGGTGCCGCGTCGTGGGAGCTTGGTCCTGTTGCTCTGGGCCTGCGGGGGCACCCCGAGGTGGGGCACAGGGTAGGGCGGCCTGCTCGCCTCGTGGTTGGGACAGAGGAAGAGAGCAGAACCCCACAGTCCTTCCGGCGGCGTCCCCAGCGACCTACGAGCTGCTGCAGGTCCCTGCCTCCCGAGCCACCGCCTCCTGCAGACTTGAGGGCACAGCCTGGAGGTGCGAACAGATCCAAAGCCCAGCGCCCGGCCCGCAGGCCCACTGCTCTGCTGGAGCCATGACGCTCCGCCCGCATCCGGAAACACTCGCCGTGGCCTTCAGCCCGGAGCCGGGGCCCTGCGGACCCAGCTGGCATGCACTGTCACGGGTCTGGGCTCCTTCCTGACATTGCTGGAGGGTCGCTGGCCTCTGCAGAGAGAGGCGGGCAGCCCTGAAACCTGATTTAATAATGCAGACCCTAGAATCTGAAGGCACGTGGTCTTTGCTGTCCGTCACCCTCTGACCTTCGCTCAGCCGAGAAGGAATATGAGCAGCCGGTGGGAGCCACGAGTGGCCACCTCTGTGGCCCTGTGCCTTCAAGTCCTTCCTCCTGGCCACCCCAGGATGGCCCTGTGCCCACCCTGGAGCCCCGAGGCTTCTTCCTAAAAGGAGAACCATTGCCCCCAGGCTGGACTCACCGCTGGGGCCACAGCGCGCAGCGGAGGGAGGCCGTGGCAGGATCCTCTGAGCATCCTCGGGCCGCCGACGTGCTTAGACGCCAGTCCCGGCCAGGCCTGGGGTGGACAGGTTCCCAGCTGCCTCTCTGAAGGGGACTCTTGCCCCCGGGACAGCGGTGACAGCGTCCCTTTTCCTGTCTGGTTGTCCTTAGCCTTGCTGTGCATGCTTTGGTCTCCACCACCCCCTCTCCGAGGCCAGCAGTTTGAGCCGCAGCCCCAGAGCCGCAGCCCCAGAGCCGCAGCCCCAGAGCCGCAGCCCCAGAGCCGCGCTTGGCTGCAGTCCAACAGCCGCCGCCCTCTGTGCCTCGGCACTCGCCCTTCCCCGGCAGCCCTCATCGGTGTGGGTGTGGCGCCATCGTGCCTCTGGTGTGCGCTCACTGCGGGGAGGGGAAGAACTGCACCCTCCAATCAGGGCTTAACAATTGCTCAAGGGGAAAAAGGAAACCACACTTCAAAAAATACAAAAGCAAATTTTCAAATATACCCCACGGCCCTCGCTTCGGCAGCACACGTACTCACCCCACAGTCGAGAGAAGGTGTCCTGAGCCTCCCACGACCCACACCCACTTCTGCGTTTACCACCCCTGCCCACCCCGGATCCCACCCTCTGCGGTGGCTCCTCCCACGTGGCCTCACTGAGGCAGCGGCCTGGCTGAGCATCCGACACTCGCTCTGGCCAGGGTGAGTGGGGCAGGGGTGACTGAGTTCCGGTGCTTTGCTCTTCTTTGGGGTGGCCGCACTCAGCTGTGTAGTTACCTCCCTGGAGATCAGGACGTTAAGTGACCGCTGCACAGTCCCACCATGTCAGGGAAGCAGCTCCAGTCACATCACCTGAGCCTCGCTGTGGGTCTGCCCAGTGGCCAGTGAGCTGCCCCAAGGAAATTCATTTGTCACCCATGCCAGGGCCTATGGGTAGCCTTCCAGACACACAGGATGTGGACCCCAGAGCCCAGCGGTTTGCACACCCTCCGGCTCTGGGAAGTGCTGTGTACCAGCTCAGGGGACCCTCCTGGGAGCCTCCTGGGAGCTGCTTGCAGGCATTTAAGCACGCAGTAGCCACCTCTCTCCAGGCCCCTTTCTGTCCCCATACAGCCAGGCACACTCCGAGGAACATCCTCCACGGCCGTCACAGCCCGGCCCCGACTGCGGGGAAGGGCCGCCCGGAGGCTCACTCGAGCCTCGAAGCCCTGGGAGCAGAGCTGTGGCCCGGGCCTCGGAGGTCTGAGGAGCTGTGGCCCCTTTCGTCCTGCAGAATCTCCTGGAGAGCGTAGAGTTTTATGACTTTCCACACACGATACACGAGGACCGGACCCTTCCTGTAGCCTCTCAACTACTGAATAAAAAAGTATTTGTTGAAAAGAAGAAAGAAAAGGAATCAGGTGGAGGGTGGCGTTGACCCAGGACTGACTGAGTGCGGCAGAGTCCTGGGAAAGGGCTCGGTCCCTCTGGGTCGAGTCACTCTCCCCCGACACTGTGATGGAGTGTGTGGAACTCCTTCTCCCTCTCTTCCGCGTTTACAGACGCGCAAACACACTCGCTAGTGTCCTCCCCAGGCTCCGTGGCTGGGTTCTGCAGCGAGGCATCGCCTGGTGCGCGACTCTGACCAGCGTAATGAAGTGGGAAGAATCCGTGGGACTTCGGGAAAATTGATTTTGTGCCCTTGCCCTTCTGCCCACGCCCCCTTTCTCCTTATTCCCGTGAGGGACACAGACATGGCGCTTGGAGAGGCGAGGTGAACGGGAAGACCCAAACCACACATTTGCCTGAGTCCAATTCAGAGTCCGGGTCCTTTCTCCTCCTGGATTGCCGGCCTCTGAGCTCTATTTACGTGAGCAAATAACCCTTCCTGGGGTTTGAGGGGGTGGGAGCTAAGCCTTACACAACGCTTCCTGCTGAATGGCTGATGTTTGCTCTGGCCCTGAGGATTGGGGGGCGGGGTGACCTGAGTCCCAGCTGTCTTGGTCCTCTTGGGCAGTGCCCCGAGGGGTGCAGTCACCTCTCTGGCGATCAGGACACTTGAGAGTGACCATTCATGCCCCAGCCCGGGTCAGGGCAGTAACTCCAGTCACATCCCGTGGGAATGTGTAAGCCACGGTCAGAGACCCACGCTCCACAGCTCTCCTGACCCTGCAGAGGGCCACACCCTGAGACGGGGCTGGGTCACCTCCCGGACTTCCCCGTCTGGTCTTTCCCTGGCGTGCAGGCCCAACTCTGCCTCCAAGCCCCTAAGGGCAGAGGGAGGGTGCAGCTGCTGACCGTGGTCCGGCCGCTCCCCATCCTCCAAATACAATAGCACGGTGTCTGCCGGGCTGGGCTCATCAGAAAGACTAGAAGTTGCAGTGTGCAGTTGCCAGCTCATGTAAATACCTCTGCATGTTATTCTTAATTAATTATATTTTATTGAAGCAATTAGGTGACTGACAATCTCAGTTAAGCTCTAATGGAAGGGCCGTGTCTTTTCACGTGCTATTGATCGGAGCGCAGCCCAGACTCCCACGGCTGGGCCCCGACGGGGCTGTGGTCAGTGAGGCAGGTGACGTGGGGCTCGGCCCTGTGGCCATGCCCCTCCCCAGTCTTGTCCCATGCATTGCTGCATTTCTCTGCTTTTTCCTGATGGTTTCAGTTTCCTATAACAAAAAGGACCGCTGTCACAATCTTACACAGCGGTGCTGCTCTGGAAAGCAGGGATAATTTGTCTAATTTTCACACCTCTCACTCTCCTCCATGACATGACAGTGGTTTTGCATCAAGGCATCAGATGAATTTCACGCTTCCTGCCTTTCTTGAAATGCCCGGTGGCCCTGAGAGCACCCAGGGCTCCTGGCTCTGCCCAGGCCTTCCAAGCCTGACCATGACCCGAGCCTGGAGCAGGGCCTGATCCTTCCAGACTGCGTGTGTACTGAGGCTCAGGGCTGACGCGGGGTGGAGGCGGGTGACACTCTGTGCACTGTGGCCGAATTCCCTGCTATTCAGAGTCCTTTCTTATGAGAAATGCCAAGCACCCAGGACTTTCAGGGTTTGTGTGTGAGGACGATTTGTTCTTTCTGGAGAGAACATGGCTCAGGAAGGCTGCGTCATTCTCCTAGCGTGTCAGTGCATTAATCAGGAGCTTTTCCAGGCTGATTGTTCGGGTCCTGGTGATGGAGCTGGGCGGCGCTCTCTGCTGCCCTTCCTGCCAGCCCTCCGTCCCGGGAGGCAGGACCCTGCTTCCGCTCCCCGCGGGCACCGCACTGCCCTTTGCACCACGTCCCAGGCAGTGGCTCACGTCTCTGTCTTCCAGGAAGTGGGTACTGGGAGGTCCCTTTCCATATCAAACCATCTAGGAATCACCCACCGCCAGGGCACAGAAGCCTCACAGGGTGACAAGGTATGACTCCTGAGGTAGAACCAGGAGCCCACTTATGATCTGAGGGACTGCCAGCCTCTTGCATCTTGGAAAGATAAAAATTGAGGGAAGCACTTGCAGAATCAGCGCGATACAGCCGCATGCGGGAGCCACCGCCCCAACCCCATGTTCCTACGGTTAAACCAGTTAATACGCTGCCATCTGCGAAGGAGCAGAGATGGACGCCAAGGCTGAAATACAGGCATAATCCAGGGGCTGGCCCCCTTGCCCTGTCGTCCTCACCATATCGCTTAGACCAGGTCTGACCAGAAATAAAATTCCTATAGCCAAGAAACTCAATTAAATGGATGTCACCCTAGGGGCCACAGTGTCATTGGTCACCTAAGCCCCGCCCCATGGTTTGGATCAGCTTCTTCCAGATTTTTGTTCCAAACTTTGTTTCCAAAGTTCCAAGCTCTGCTGGGACATTTCCGGGTCGTGGAAGGCCAGAGACGAGACTGCCCATCTGCTCTTCAGTCCTGGCCGCTCCCACCCGCCAGCCTGGACACAGCACCGCATCGGGTGGACAGCGGCCACCGCCCACCCCAGGCAAAGGGCACCCTGGCCCTAGGTCCCTCAGAGCCCCCTGCGGACCCCCAGAGGGTAAACACAAAGCTTCGGAGGATAGTAGTGGCCACCCCCACTGACTGCCTCTCCTTCCTTCTGGAAGGTTCTTCTCCCAGTTCTGTACCAGATCTTCCTCCTGTCAGCTCCCAGGAGAGTCGGCCCCTGCCGCCATGTCAGTGCTCCACTTTGCAGGCCGCTCACGTGCGCTGTGGCCCTGAGTGTCCTGTCCCCGTGCTGGGCTTCCCTGCCCAGTGCTTTCTGAGCCCTTTACCTTCCCCCATGGGCCCCCGAGCAGTGCAGCCAGTGACCCCAGAGTGAGGGCGTCAGCTGCTCTGCACCTGTCCCCAGGCCTCTGGCAGGGTTGGGACAGACCAGCTGGGCGAGCGAGTGGCTTTGGGAGCTGTCAATTGGCCTAACCACTTTGGAAAATGGATTGGAGATGTCTTATGCAGCTCCCCGGAACCTTCTCTGTGGAGTTCCTCCAGAAGCTGCATTCCTGTGCATTTCCCCAGGAGAAATGAGTGCGTGTGTCACAGTAAAAATGTTCAGGGACATTCACAGAACTTTTATTCATAGCAGCCTCAAACCGGGAGCTGCTCTGGTGTCCACACAGGGAATGGACGCGGATCTCTGCGAGCTCGCGCGATGGGACCCAGCCTGAGCTCTGCGTGGTGTCATGGGTGGTGGCCGAGCAGAAGGAATGACACAGAGGAGACCCACCATGCGGTGCGTTTCTAGGGAGCAGAAGAACAGAGGGGGCCGACTGTCCAAGCTTCCCACTGCGGTTCCATGGGCCGCCACGAACCAGGGCCTCAAACAGCATAAACTGGGTCTCTTCTGGTTCTGGAAGACACATCTGTGTGGGTCAGCAGGACCTTGTTCCTCTGGGGGGATTCTGGGTCCTGCCCCTTTCAGTCCAGCAGCCCAAATCCTGGGCCCACGGGCCTGCATCCCTTCAGCCTCCACCCCACTCCCCACTTCTGCATGTCCTCTGACCCTGAGCCACCTGCCTCTTAGAGACCTATGTGGTGACGTCTAGGACACACCTGAATAATCCAGGAGAGTCTCCTACCTCACAGCCCTTCGCTTCACCGTACCTGCTCAGTCCCGTTTTGTTGTACACAGTCTGGAAAGTGAGGTGTGGCATTATGGGGCGGCCGTTATTCCCTTACTGCACTGGCTGATAACAGCACAGGGCGCATGTTGGGCGATGCTGGTGCTCTACATGTGGGTCTTATTCTTAACGGGGTGCTGATGGCCATGAACATCAGTCTGGCTATGACCTTAACCCAGCATCCTCGCTGTGTGTGTTACACACCCACCCAAAGTTAAAACGAAGAACAAAGAGAAGCCCGCCTTCCTGCAGAGCTGGACCCCCTGTGCGGTGCTGTGCACCTGTGCCCTGTGCTCAGGGGGTGACAAAGCAGGAGCCCGGCTCTCCCCACCACTCACCGCCCGGTAACAATTTAGGGCAGCTGGAGGATGAGGTCTGTACCAGCCAGGGCCAAGGCAACATTCTGCTCCATGGCGTCTCATTTCATTTTGCCCGCAATGCCCAGGGACAACATAACTGCAGAGAGCAGAAGAGCGTGTCCTTTTCGTCTGGGCCCCGACAGTCTGCAGAGTGGGCTCCTTACGGTGTCTGTGGAAGGCGAGCGTCTCGCAGGCATCAGGGCGGTACCCTTGCCTGTCTTCCAGGATCCCAGCCAGATGCGGCCAGGGTAATGGGCCCCCTGGGGCCCGGGACCTGGAGCACAGACCCTGCTGGGCTTCTCCTTTCTCTAAGGCTGCATTTAAGGTTCTGAAAAGAGCAGTTTAGAAAACCGCCGGGAAGGTTTGTGGAAAGGAAATGTCTGTGGACGTTTTCAAGATGCGTTTGGCTTTAGGCCCACATGCTGCCCGCGTCAACCCATCCATCTTCTGGCCACAACTTGGCACACGAGCAAAGGCCATGGACGCCCCGGTGTGACCTGAGTCGACCTCACATGGCTGCTGTGGCGCGGCATTCCCGTGGGAACAACCCTCCTGACCTTGAGCTCCCTCCTCCTTGCTGAGCTCAGACGTGGCGTCTAAACAGCTGGGACTCGGAGAGGCCCGCCGTGTCCCTCAAGGCTCCCGGAGAAGGGTTTCCAGCCTCCCCGTGCGGAGCCAGCCTGGGTTCGTCCAGATGAGTATTGCAAGAACAGGCCAGCTCCTCTGGACCCCGTGCTCACTTTCTGAAGGTGGAAATGAAAAACCAAGGATCCAAACGTGAGGTCTGTCTGAGCCCCGGGGCCGCTGCGGACGTGGGGCTGCTGTCCGTGCAGTGCTGGGACGGCGCTCGCCTGTGCGTCGCAGAATCGCGTGAGAGCGGCGCCGCGCACAGTCTGGGCGGGCGAACACTGCTGCGGGTGAGGTCGGCGCTTCCCAAAAATCACACTGAGGAGCTTGGGCAGCTCTTCTGTACCTGCAGCTTCACTGCAGCCCTGCTTTGTCCTTGACTATTTGGAAATAATGGAAAGGGACACATCAAAAAATACAATGTCAAGTAACTAGGAACAGTCAGCTTCAGAAAACAGATGATCATGAATCCTGCTTGGGGCACCGCCCCTGAGGCCTTGGGTGGCCACGCCTCGTGGTTCCAGCCGCTGCACCCACTTCTCAGGTGAGAGCCAAGTACCTTGCAGATGGGAAGTGGCCTGCGCACCGGCACACAGCCCACGAGGGGTCAGGATCAGCGCTCATCGTCGGAGCACTGAGAGCAGGCTGCTGCCCTCACGAGGAGTAGCTCAGGCTGGGTGGCCTAGAGTTGTGCAGAAGCCCAGTGTCGCTCCTCTGCCAGTCCTGGAAGCTACTAGGGAAAGAATACCTATGTTCACCTATGTGTGTACACATCCATCTACCCATCCACCCACCTACCCACTCACTCATCCATCCGCCACCCCTCCATCCTCCACCATGCATCTGCCCAACCCCCTCCGCCCACCTCCTCCTCCACCCATCCATCCATCCAGTCTGGACAGCAAGACTCCCATGACCACAGGTGCCCAAGGTCCGTGCTGTCCCAGACTGCTCCGTCCTCACCACCCCACGCCATCATGAACATGGGTGCAGTGTAGTTTCCCAGCAAGTCCCCTCGTTACACCCCAACCCTGAGTCTACCTTGGGGCACACTGTGTGTGACTCTAACTTGGGCATCAGTCAGGACCCTGGGCCAGCAGAAGCAGGTGGAGCAGGCTGCGTGTGAAAGCACAGACCCGGAGCCCAGCAGGCTGGCCCTCCCCTGCCCTGCCCTGCCCTGCCACTCCGGAGAACGAGGCGTGGCCCAGAGCACACCAAGGCAGGAGGGCAGCCCAGGCCCCCACACTTCCCTGGCTCGGTCTCCCTCTCTCCCTCTCCCTTTCTGTACTTCCTTCCCCTCCTCGCCTCTCTCTTCTTTCTTCTCCTTCTCTCCCTTCTCTCCCTGCTGAGGTCTCCTCTTCTACCTTGAGCCAGCGGTGGGCGGGCAGCCCGAGCGCCAGCTGTTCCCTCTAAAAATACTGCCAGTGCGCGCGCGTATTGCCAGGTGCAGGAACCGGGCCATCAGAGCGTTTCCCCTTCCGAGCTGATGATCATCAACACTGTCAACACACCTTGGCCCCGTTTCCGGCTGGAGGGAGTTTAGATAGCGGTATCTAGCAGTGCTGCAAATTAGCACCATGGATTTGGGAGGAAATGTCTAGCTGCTTCCCTCTCAGAATGCCAGTTCCTCCCGGCGTGTAGTGTTTGTTTTTCTGCTGAAACACTTGCTGGAGACAGATGCTGCTGGGCGGGGCGGGGACACACGTGCTGACAGGATTCTGCCCCTAGGCTAGCAGTCTCTGGGCTCTTGAAAACCTTGGAAGGCACTGCCGAAGTAAGGGTTTCCAGGGTGCAGAGTGGCTTAAAACAACAGAAATTTATTCTGCCTCTGTTCTGGAGGCTGGAAGTCCAAACTTAAGGTGCGGGCAGATGGGCGCCCGCCCCCGGGCACACTCGTCCCTGCGCGGCGCTTGGCTGGCAGACCGAGCGCCCGACTGCTGCCTGCCTTCCCTCCACGCACAGCCCCATGTCTTCCCCCGTCTTTCTCTTGCCTTTGGGCTCACAACCTGCGGATCCAGATGGGCTCACGGCCAGAGCCTCACCTGACCGCATCCGTAAACACCGGAGGAGGTGCGTCTCTTCGTGGAGTCCCATTCGGTCCAGGCCAGGGGACGCACTGTGCGGGGAGAGGGGCTGGCACAGCGTGGTGGGCCGCTGGCTGCCCACGGCGACAGGTGCCGCTGGCGGCGGCCGTGCCTTTGTGCCCGGCGGCGCTCGTCAGCTGGTTCTCCTGTGTCCACTGTTTGCTGCTGTGCCCAGTGGAAAGGTGGCTCTCGCTGTCCCTCCTCCTGGGGCCTTTTGGGGTCTGTCCGCCTGGCGAATCAGCGGGGCCTCAGGGTGAGGGAAACCTGCGGGCTGTGAGGACCCCCACCAGGCAGCGCCTTGGGACAGGTGCGCGCTGGGCTCTCTCCGCGCTTCCCGCCGCCGCCCGCCCCGGGGCTCCGTTCACACCTCAATGATGCCTGCCCTCCCTGCTGCTCAGGTCCTCGCCAAGGTCCTCTCTTCTGCAGCCCTTCCCCCAAAGCCCGGGCCACCCAGCCCGCTGCCTGTGCCCGTGCCCACGGGAGGCTGGACGTGCGCGGTACAGAGGAGTCCACCCTGTGGAACTGAGGTTCTCATGTGGCCAGAGCCACATTCTACAAAGTTCACAGCAGCAGCTCCCTGCAGCCCAGGCAGAGAAACCCTATGTGCGCCCCCAAGAGAATGAGCGAGGCCCCACAGATCCCGCAGCGGGGTGACTCAGGCCTCGGGGTGTGGAAGGGTGCAGGGCCGGCTAGTGGACGTGATGGGGCCGTGGCCACCCCGGGGTGCACCCTGCGGCTCCATTCTGCGGAGCTCAGATGCAGGCCGTGCCTCCCTCCCCTGCGGTGGCCGTCCTCGCTGTCTTTGGGAAACTCACGTGGCAGGGCCACAGCAGCCTCACGGCTGTGGACGTCTTCTCCGTCCCGACTGGCTGGTGGTGCGGGCCGTGGCTTGTGGAAACCCCTCGCTGAGGTCCTCTTTCCTCCATGGAGGTAGTCCTCTATTTCAGACGATTACCAAGAAATTAACAGGAAGTCCTTGTTCCGTCCGTAATAGGAGACTCAAGACTGTTAGATGGAACAAAGGCCAGCAAGAGGGACGGGGACAAAAGCACGGACCTACGTGGGATCAGAGGAAGCCAGGTGCAGAAAGGAGCATTCTAGAGGCTTCCGCCAATGTGGGGGACCAGGCAGGAGCTCTCGCACTGGCTCTCTTCCAGGACCGAGGTGTTTCATGACCGAAGGAACCAGCGGGGGGGGCTTTGGGGATGCGACTCACACGAGAGCGTCCAGTTCCAGTTGTCACGCCGCCCACCTGTGACGTGCGTGTTTTTGCCAGAGACATTATGCCAAGAAAAACCAGAAAGAAGAAAGTGAGCATTCTTGATGTTTACGGTGTGGGCCCACATGGCTCCCCTCCCACCACCTGGGCTGGTGCAGAGATGCATTGGGGGGCAGAGAACAGGAGCCCATCATCTGCTCAGCACTGGCTTTGGGAGCTTATTCAGAATGCAGCGGGCTAGGGGATTTATGAATTAGTGCCCCGTGTTCACTGAGCTCACGTTCGTAGGAGGGACTGACAGCGTCACGGTTTCCCCAGGGACACCCGGGCTGGGGAGCTCCTCCTCGCCAAGCACGTGGATAGGCGTGGGCTCCACAAGCCAGTGAGAGTGATGCCCTGTCCAACGTGGGAAGTCAGCCCCACGCAGGGACCTGTGTCACGGTGGCTCAGGTGCAGCTCTCCAGGAATTACCATGGAGACACCTTGCCCGTGCCTGCTATGCATTCAAGTGATAACCAGTGACCACAGGTCCCCTCCTCTGCGTGGGGGACGTGAGCACCAGGTTCAGAAACCCCTGACCTGGCAGCAGATGCTGAGGGAGAATGCTGAGCACTGCAGCTGCAAGGCCGGCCTGGGCTCCAAAGGCTTCTGCCCTTGCTGGCTCCTTGCCGCTCTGCTCCGGGCTGCAGTGTTTTCTGTGTCTTGTCATCATCTGATGCCCCCTTGTCGTAGTCTGTTCTGTGCTGCTGTGACGGAATGCCTGAGACTAGGTCTCTTATGAAGCACAGACATTCATTTCTTAGAGTTTAGGAGACTGGAAAGTCCAAGGTCCGTGGATCCTGCATCTGTTGAGCCCTTCCTGCCTTGGCATCCCATGACGGAAGGTGGCAGAGCAATCCTCTGGCTCAGTAGATCAAAGATGGAAAATGCAGGAAGCTAGATGTGTGAGTGGTGAACAGCGTTGCCAGCTGAGACTCAGCACCCTGCTTTCGAGTTGCATTCATGGACCGTAGGAGCCCAGGTCTGCGACGTCCTGTGTGGAGTGCAGTAGAATCTCAGCATCTTCCTCAGGTCTGAGCTTCTGAGAGGTTGGAGGATGGTCCGCGGGTTTGCAGGGTCCTTTCCTGTCACCTGCACTTCTGCTTTATGACTCGTGGGGACCCCAGTATGATGTCCTGAAATTCTTGGGAGAATGTGAATAGGGTGCGGGCTTGGCCCCCCCAGAGTTTCCAGATCACGGCTTTGCCCGTGAGTCATTAAAGTGCTGGGGACGTTGACACTGGAGTGGGTGGGGGAAGGGATTTGGCAGGGCAATTTCCTGCAGAAAAAACGGAGGCAGGAACATAACGCACCTCTCCACATCTTCATTCTAGATTGTCTCAGAAGTGCAGGATATGTGCAGGTGTTGAAGATTTCAAAATAAAAACATTCTTCTAAAAACAGATCTTGCTTGAAGCATTTGATGTAAAATCAGCTGTACGGTCCTGGGCTAATTGTTAGTAATTTTTGTTATCGGGGACTGTATTCCAGGTAGGTGTTGATTTGCTTTAATAATGTTCGTGTCACTCATTGATGACTGAAATGAGCACTCTGCGTGTGACGGCCGCTCTGAGTCTAATTAGGGAGAAGAAAATCAGAAGAGTAAGTACTTCGCAAGCTGGCACCTCTGAAACAAGCAATTAAAAGCATAGCATCGCTTCCTGCCACATTTGCGGAGACGGGGACAGGGCATCGGGGTCTGACCACACCCCTCCTTAGCTCACTTCCCGGGGTTGCAGGGAACCATCACACCACGCTGTGCTGGCTGCCCGGTCGCGCCCTTTGAGTCTGTCTGCCTGCAGAGCCTGCTTGGGCCTGGTGGCCTGTGTCTCTGTGGACCTGGGCGTGAGGTGTATCCCTCTGTGGTACAGATAGACTCAAAGGCCAGGTTCCCAGGAGGGCCTGTTGCATGAAGTCAGGACATCACCTTCTCTGGTTGCAGATCTCTGTGCCAACCTGTTTCTGAACAGAGGTTAGTTTGGGGTTTTTTTATGGACCACCGTGCCACCCATCCTTTCAGCCACACCTGTCCTCCCTCCGAGCCCCGCCTCCTGAAGGCACCTCCTCCTTGCCACACTGCTCCTTCCAGTGTCCTGAGCAGGGCTGGGCACTCGGAGCTCCGAGGCATGCAGCCTGTGCTGTCTTCTTCCTAGAATGCTGACCGCAGACCCCAGCGACCCAGCCGCTCACGGTCCCTTCTGTGCCCCTGCCGCTCTCTCCCACTGCAGGGAGTCAGCCCGTTCCCAGCTACTGGCACCTCCAGTTTTAGTACAGTACAGTGGCTGATATCAAACTAAGTCACAAAAAGTCAAAGTGTTTAGAGGAGACAGGAAGAAATAAGGGAAGCAAAGGCATCAGAAAACTCCAGGGCAGCTAGGTCCTAAGCGGCCAAAATTCCGGAGAGAGGAGGACGCGAACCTGCAGTTCCGTGTGGCAGCTTCCTTTGAGTCACTGCTGAGTCCTCAGCTGCACGTTCTCTGTGTGAGAGAGACCCCGGCCCCACGCAGGACTTGGTGGCTAAGAAGAGGGGTGGATGGGGCTACCTTCTAGTTCTGAGGTTTTTAACATGGGAAGAGGGGTTTGGAGTCCATCCAGAGGGGGGCGTTGGGCACTCTTGAGATGCCGCAGAGACAGGGAAACTCCAAGCAGTTGTCTCTACAGCTAATTACGGGCACAGCCCACACCCAACTCTGAGATGGCCCCCCACAGAGGTGCAGACAATGTGCGCAGATGATGGATACAAGAATATTCTCGGTGACATCATTGGTCATCCCCAAAGTAGAAGCCACCCAAACGTCCATCCATGGCAGAAAGGATAAACAGACTGTGGGACATTCATACGGCAGAGCACTGTGCAGCATTTGGAAGGGATAAACCGCTGCCCTGCCTGACAGGGATGAAACTCACAATGCGGGGATTGAAGCCAGGTTAGAGCTGCCCTGAGAGAGAAGGGCCAGGCGTGGAGGCTTCTGTGGCCCTCATGGTGCTCTTATCTTGGCCGGGTGCCACTTACACTGTGAGTGTGTTCACATGAGACTCCTTCAAGTCATGCACTTATGATTTGTGCATTGTGATGGAAATTCCAGCTAAATATAGAGAGAGATACTCTGCTGTGTTCTGGGGACTGTGGTGCGTAGACTGAGACCCATTCACTCTGTGTTCTCATGGCGTCTGCCTCTCTTGTCTAAATTATCTCACTCCATTGCACACGTCTACACTTCTGGACTGTGGGTTCTTTATTCATTGAAGTGATAATGAGGGCAGCTTGCATCTGACTCCTCACTCTTTCTGGATACTGCTTCAAGTGCTTACTAAGCATTAACTTATTTAATCTTCGCAAACAACCCTCAAGGTAGGAACCATTATTTCCATCTCACAGAGCCATCAGAACTGATACTCAGAGATCTTACTCACCCTGCCTTCGTCACACAGCTGGTAAATGGCAGGGCAGCCTTCTAAGCCCAGCCCGAGCCTCCAGAGCCCACTCGTGTCCTGGTAATGAGACTGTCTCACCTCTTCTGGTGATAAGAGCCCCAGTTTATTTACCACAAATAGTGTGTCAGACACTGTAACAAACACAACATTCATAAGGTTTCTCGTCCCTGTATCTCCAATATCAGGCAGCAAATTGGGGACTGATACTTATTTGTTGGAAGGACGGATGGTGCATGAATGGACGGTTGTGCCTGGATGTATGGATAGACGGGTGGGCAGGTGAGTGGATGGATGGATGGATGGATGGGTTTCAAAAGTTGGCACCTCCATGCTGAGCCCTGGGAAAAGCCTTAGAAGCTCAGGTGGCCTTGAGCCCCGTTATTCCTTTGGGCCATTGCTTCTCTCCTAGAGATGCTGTTAAAGCCAATTCTTGGTACCGCACCAGAGATTGAGAGTCACTGGGTTCCTGGTGTGTTTCAGGACTCCATATTTTCTGCCATCACTGAGATGCCACTTGGCTGTTCTGAACTAAGGAGCGAGGGTAGAGGGCTCTTCAGTGCCTTTGGTGCTTTCTCTCTTGTAACCACAGTCAGTGTTTCCCTAAACCCTCTGCCAGTCGGTCTCAGCAGAGATGAAGAGAGAGTGGTTTCTCAGGCAGGTGGCTGTGTGCGCGTAGGGAGTGGTGATACATTTTCTCAGCAGCCTCCCCCAAACCGGAGTCCACACTCAGCTTTGAAGCCAGGCCCATCGGCGTGCCAGGCGGCCTCTGCCTCCGGGCCATTTATAGTGCCAGAGCTTGTGAAGCTAAAACAGTTTGATGTGTAATTGCGGGAGGAAATGGGAAACCTGCTGAGCATGGCAGGATAGAGTGTCTTATCACCCTTTATGTGCAGCCACTGCTTGCTGGAATTGCCAGCAGATCCGCACCATCAACAGAACGGTGACATTTTTCATGGGCCGCCGTGTTCTGAATCAACACTGCAATGGTGCGATTAGAGGAGGAGAGGAGGGAACAATCCCAGCCTCGCTGGTGACAGGTCAGTCTCGAGTCCTGCCTCCCTCCTTACTACCTGCTGTCTCGTGTGATATGCAAAGCAGCTGCTCCCGCCGCATTACACCCTCACATTACCTGGAAATTGATTCTATTTGGTGGTCTGCATATCATTTATGACGCTCCTCCCACACACTTCAGTTCTCATTTAGCTAAAGGTGTATTCTTTATTTCCTACTGGCTGGGAAACTGAGAAAGCAAAAAAGCTAGAGTAGAGTTGTTGCGTGTACCTGCAGCCCCACGCCCCGGGCTCCCTGTATCCAGCAGCCCTGACCTCTCACAGACCAAAGTCCCCCATCTCCAGAATGACATCAGCCTTAAGGGGGGTGGCAGGCAAAGTCTTCTTGCTTGGTCAACACACTGCCCCACATGGCCGCCTGCTGACACATCCCCCAGGGAGCCCCGTCCTAAGGTAGCATATTGGTGAAGGGGCAGAAAATAAAGTTTCATTGCAATAATTCTTTTCTAAAACACAAGCAAACATCACTCCACCCTCCACTATTTCAAACCTTAAAATCCTCTATGGGGAGGTCCTACTTGAAACATCTTGGCTTCCCAAGTGACAGTAAAAGAGGAAATCTTGCTTGGTCAAAATTACTTTTTTAAAAATCAAGTGTGTAAGTTTGGACAGTGACAGTGCTCACAAAGCCACCACCTTGGTCAGGTTGTGGAGCATTTCTGTCCCGAGGCTCTGCGCTCTCTGTGGGCTCCCTCCGCAGCCCTTGGTGATGCCGACCACTGTCACCATAGCTCGTCAGTGGGACCACAGAGCTTGGCGCTCTGGTGTCTGGTTCCTCTCACCTGGTGTCATGATGCTGAGAGCAACGTGTTAGTTTATTCCATTGAACGACTGTGCACGTTTTGTACATCCCTTCCTCTGCCGGCGACATATTGTGCATCTCTGATTTTGCTGTCGTGAATAAGGCTGTCGTGAACATACACGTGCAAGTCAAGTCCTTATGTTTTCACCTACCGAGAGTAAATGCTTAGGAGTGGAATAGCTCGGTTCTCTGGAAGAAATTAACCACGGTTACGATTTTCCAAAGTGGTTGAATCTCTGTGTGTGTGTGTGTGTGTGTGTGTGTGCACGCGACTGAGGCTATTACCCAGAGCCTTCTCGCTGAGCTTTATCCCCAGCCCTGTTCTTGTTTTTTTATCCTGAGACAGGGTCTCACAGTCATTAAATTGCCCAGGCTGGACTTGAACTTACAGCTGTCCTGGTCCGTCCTCCCAGAGCTCACAGTTGGTTGGACCATTTTCAACCCTGCCGCCGTGTGTGCCAGTCTGCACATGTGCAGTGGAGATTGGCCACGTTGAATCACAGTTTCCCTGAAGGCTAATGGCATCGGGCATCTTGTCATGTCCGCACTGCTCATTTATAGATCTTCTCTGAAGTGTTTCAGTCTTTCATCCATTCTTACATTGTCTTGTTTGTCTTATTATTGAGTTGTAAATGCTTTTATGTGTACCAGAAACAATTTTTACAACATTTATAGAGAAAGTTGTTTTTGTTTTGTCTTGTGTGTGCGCGTGTGTGTGTTTTCATCTGTGACTTATCTTGTTATTTTCATCTGAGAATCTTTCAAAGAGCAAAAGTTCTAACTTTGATAGAATCCAATTTATCAATCTTTTTCCTTTCAAGGTTCATGCTTTTTATGTTCTAAGAAATCTTTTTTCTTACTCCAGAGTTACAGTGCTTTTTCTCTTATGTTTTCTTCTACAAGTTTTACAGTTTTAGCTTCTGCACTCAGATCTCTGACTTGTTTTCAGTTAAACTTTTTGTGTTGTATGAGTTAAGGGCTGATATTCTTTTGCCTTTTACTTTTTCCATACAGACACCCAGTTGTCTGTGCGCCTTTTGTTGAAAGGACTTTCATGTCCGTGTTGACTCACCCTGGCAGTTTGTCGAGGATGAGCTGGTCCGGGTGGGACCTGGCCTTCCGGCCGTCTGTCCCACATGGGCTCCCAGGTCTGTCCTTCTCACAGCGCCACCTGTCCTGATTCCTGTGCCTTTGGAGCAGGTCCTGAAATCTGGCAGTATGAGTCACCCGACTTTATTCTTTCTATAATTGTTTTGGCTCTTCTAGGCTATTTGCATTCTCAAATAAATTTTAGATTCAGCTTGTCAATTTTAGAAAATAAAACCTGCTGGAATTTTGATTGGAATTGTCAAAATCTCTCTTGAAAATCACTTAAGTTGATTCTCAGCTGCAGCATGCAGGGGTTTGGGTGGATGACTCTCTCTGTATACTAATTCTTTGCACAAGCAAAGATGAGGCCCAGGGAACCAAAAAGCCAAGGGAGGGAAAAGAAAAGCTCGCGAGCTGGCTTGCTGAGCCACAGAGGGCCGCGCCTCCCCGGAAGTGGCAGGGGCGTGCGGGAGGGTCCGCCATGGGGAGCACCTCTGCAGGATGCATCCTTGCTTTGCTGTGTGGACTCCTTGGCCTGAATCCATGTGAAGTCACTCGCTGACAGTTTAACTAAAGTACGGTGTCCGGTAGATGGCACACATGACTTAAAGGAGGAGAGGTTTTCTTTGGTTCGTGGCTTCATTCCGTAGTTGGTTGGTCCAAGGCAGACACAGAACTGCAGAGGGGCGTGGTGAAGGAACACGTGCTAAGCATGACAGCTAGGGAGAAAGGGGAGGAGCTTGGGACAAGAGTCCCCTCCCGGGTCGCACCCTCAGGGAGCCCTCCAACTAGGATCCAGCTCGTAAGAGCCCACACAACTACTGGACTCATCCATGAATGAGCTCATGGATGAGTACTGAGCCCTAAGGAGCCTGTCACCTTCCAAATACGTGACACTCACGGTGACATTTTAGATCTAAACCGTAATCCGTGAAGACTGCGGGTTTACTGCCAACTTCAGTTTGCCTGGCCCTGACACCCTACCCGTCCAAGCTGCGTTTCTTGCAGTGGCTGTCTAGTATCCCTGCCACGACTCCCACACCCTGCAGGACGTGTGATCTCCTTTGGAAGGCTGGGTTCTGCCTCCAGAACAGAGCACTTTCTAGGACTTCTGCCACGTAACTGTCCTGCGGTTCCTTCCACCGCAGCTGTCAAAGGTGGGAGCAGACAGTAGCACGGAGAGCTGGCACGCCAGGGAGCTCCCCTTGGATAACTGCCCAGGTGAGGACTGGCCCCCCGCTCACACCTGCTGGAGCTTTGCTGAATGATCCTCATTAGATTTTGCATGATCTAATTTAGCCCAGCTTTATAAAGGCATTGTACAAGCTAGTCCCCTCTTTCTGCTATTTGATAGAATAATAGATCCATAGGAGAATTCATTTGCAACTCTAAGCCCCGAGTTAAAGACATCTCCAGGGATGAACGTGGGTGATTTGTGGAATATTGCGATGCATTTATGAGATAGATTGCACGTCTGCGCACACGGCGAGGCCCAGATCGAGTTGCGTTAGAGGCCTCTGTGTAATCCAGCCCTTCTCGGGGAGAGAGCGAACGCTTTTGGGAGCGCTAAGCTTGGGAAGCTGCGTGGAAATTGCTTCTGTGGCTCTGGCCGTGGGAGCGCGTACCCGCTTCACACTCACTGAAGCACATTAGCGAACTTCACAAACACCGAAATGGCTCGTAGGGCCTTTCATTTGCAGGCCCCATCCCCACCTCTTGCTGTCACATAGGGGCCCCCAGAAATCGCTCCCTTTTGAGTGTGACAAGGCAGACCGCTCCGGGCCGGGCTGCGGCTGTGAGCGGAGGCAGTCAGGGTCCCGGTGGCCCGTGTCACGTGTGGGGTCTTCTCGACTGCGGCTTGCTAGCACCCGTTTCTGCCTCCGCTTTCCTTTTCCCCGGACGTGTTGGTGAGCCATCGCCCTTGGCTCCCTAAGGCTTTGGGCCCCACTGCAGGGTGCGGTGGATGAAGCCAGCGGGCTGTCCTCTCCTTGCTCGTCTTGGCGAGTGGGTGCCACACACACCCCTGCCCTGGCCCTCGCGCAGGAGGCTGCTCTCACGGACCCTTTGCATACGCCGGACTGTGGAAGCTTCCGGGATTTCCTCCTGAGGCCTCCGGCTGCAGGCCCCATGACTTAGGTTCTGTAGTGACTGTGACCCCTGCATCTAGGAAGCCCTGTGAGTCCATGCAGATCGCATCATCGCACCCACTCGACAGAAATTTGAGGCTCCGGGGGCCACGTGGTATGGCCAAGACAGGCAGCCAGAGGCAGAGGGAGAGGCTTCAGACTCACCTCTGGATCCTCTGGGGGGACTCTGCTTGGGGCTGAGGTCTGCAGGAGGGCTCCCGCAAGTGGCGCCCACAGTGTAGCCAAGTGTGCACATCAGCAAGGAGGTGAGGAGGGAGGCCAGGGTCGGAGATGGCAGGGGAAGGGGAGCAGGAGGGGCTTCGGGAATCTCGGCGTAGACAGCGGGCGGTGGCCCCTGGGTGCCCAGTGCACAGCCTGGGCTGCTTGCACTTCTAAAGGTCAGACAAGGCCAGGTGGCATCCTGCGGTTCAGCTCACAGGACAGTCCGCTGTCCGGGGCCTGCTCGACCTCCTGGCTATCACCTGGGCCAAGTCCACCCCACGGCCCTGTCAGTGCAGCTTCCTGGCCCCAGTAAGGTCCTACCCAGTGCCTGAGCCCCTGGTCTGGGCAGATTTGCTGCTCCCCTTGTGCGGGTCTCCACCCAGGGTCAACTCAGTCAGGGGAGCCAGGGAGTTGGACTACAGGAGCAGTAGGAAGTTCATGTGCATTCTGAGTAGTCCCAAGGATTGGCACAGAATCCATGAGTTTCAACAGTGGCCGTGACAATGCCAGCCACCCTGGAAGTGGGAGTTGGGGTGGAGCCACAATTTCCTGCCCTTCCAGGCCAGCATTCTGTGGGTGCTACCCTACCTTCACTCATACTCCCCATCGTTGCCTTCTCCCTGTGCCTCCACAGGGCCTTTGCACATGCTGCTCCGTCTGGAGTGGCCTTCATGGCCCGGTCAGTCCTGCTGGCCCCTCCGATCTCACCTCACATGTTCCCTTTGCAGGGCCTGTCCCTGACTCAACCAGGCCAGGACCTCCCAGTCCCAGCTTTAACGGACTTCTCTGGCCCTCTTTGCCCCTCCAGTATCCATCTTGGTCACTCATACCATGTCACACATGACTGTGGACTCTGTCTTAGCACAGCCGCTGTCCTGCAGTTAAGTCCTGGTGCCCTGCCCAGGCTCGGGGCAGACTGTTGAAGTCTGGCGCACCTCTGAATCCAGGCAGAAGTCTCAGGGGTGGGGCCAGAAGGTCACCCCCATTCTGACTACCCGGTTCCGCATTCTCACTGCCCTCTGTGGTTGGACAGTCTGCCAGGATGCGTCAAGAACTCCCCAAAGGTCTGAACATACAATTGCATCTCTATGATTGAGGCCTGAGACAGGCCTGGAAGGGAGGACTGAGGCTCCACGCCCTCCTCCGGGAGGGAACCCAGTCCCCTCCGGGGCGCATCTCTCTGCTCACCACCAGGTCGCTCCACTGAGCTTCGTGGTCCGGAGCTCTTACTGGTCTCCTTACACAAGCAGGACTGAGTAGCTCTTTGGCCATTTGATTAAAACTAATCTTCAGTCCGCCCTCCTCCAGGAGGCCAGACCGGCTTAGAGTTCCCAGCTTCCAGCAAGTGGTTGGTCTTTCTGGGGACCAGCCCCCATTGAAACCATCTAGAGGCCAACAGTGAGTCACCTCATTAACATAACAAAGACACTCCCATTTCTCAGGAAGTTCCGAGGGTTTTTAGGAACCCATGCCAGGAACAAGAGACAAAGACCAAATTCTTTATCATACAACAGAGTGGCTGTTTCATTCTTGTCTGCTTCGCCCTGAGCTCAGCAAGGCAGGGTCCTGCCTGAGGTTGCTTCCCCTGCATTTTAGCATACATACAGAATCTATGTGTGTTCGTATGTGGACTTATACACCCATGCACATTTAGCACACCTGAAATGCCTAGGTGCACAGATACTTGTGTCATTACACGCATGCATACTTCATGGCTGCAGGCATGTATGCATACACATGCCTTTAAAAATAGACCTTCAGTGTGTTTATGTCTTGTATACATACAGTCCCTACAACTTATGTACATACATGCTTAACCCATGCAGAGTTCACCTGCGCGGGTGTTGCATGTTTACATTCATGCTCGCATACATGCAGCGCATCTGGCGAGTGCGGGTGCAGAGCCCCCCCCGCCTGCCCTTCCCTTCTGCCCTTTTCTTGACTGCTTTTCTACCGAGGAAGTGGCCTTTCAGAATCACAGGCCCGTGGGAGACACCTGTTTATTTACCTTGATGTACTTTTTCCCTGTTTTTGGTGTATGTTATTTTCGCATGGCAAGATCCTTGTTTTCTTTGGAACGGTGCTTAAAATGATAGCATTTAGCTAGGAAATAGCAGCCCATCCTCTGTCCGCCGTAACACGGCGAAACACTGGGACACGCGGGAGCGCCTCGCCTGCCTCTCGTGGGCTCAGCATGCCCTCGAGCTGGGCACTGATTACTAAATAAGGTACCGGGCTGCAGTCTTTTCATCCCGAGAGCGGCTGTAATCAGAGTTCCAGCAATGTGGGCTTCCTCGCCGGGCGAGAGAGAGAATGCTGGCCGGCTGACTCTTAAAAATAGATTCTCAGTATATTCAGGAAATAAGGAAATACCAGGTTTTCTTTTCTTCTGCAGGTCCATGGGGCCTGTTGGTTTCCACTATGAAATTTAGGTCCACTGTACTTCATTTGAAAGGAACTAAGCGGATGGGCCCCCTTAATGACCACCCTATCGCAGATTGGCCCATTTTGCTGGAACACCCCACAAGACGGGTAAGAAGCTATCACTGAGGCTGTGCACGCCCCTTGGCAAAGAGCCGACTCGCAGTGATCCCAGTGCCACTGGCTGCTCCCGGTCCGTGCAGGAGCCTGCGGGCCCTCCTGTGAGAAAGGGCCAGCAGCGGCTTCCCCTGCACCTCCTCCAGGCGGCCCTCAGGAGTGGTCTGGGTTTCAGCAGCATTTTATTGTCACACTGCAAAAGCCACATCTACATTAAACCCAGGAGCTGTGATTTGCTGACTCTAAACTAACTGTGCTCCAAAATTCTGATTTGGGGATCCCAAACCAGGAAAATTACCAGTGGGTCCCCCTAATTGATGAATCAGAAATTTCCAGTTATGCTTTGAACTGAAGGCCAAGTATTTTGAGAAGATTTATTGCTTTTAAAAAAAATTATGCTATCTTAAAAATAGATAAACCCACCAACACGAAAACGCAGCTTCCATGAAGAATTCACATTAGAAACTATGAAAACCCGTACCCCATGCAATTTGAGTGTGTGGCCTCTGAGAAGCCAGGAAGTCTTTCTGTAAGTTTTGAGTGTTATAGGGTATGTTTTGTTCTCTTTGAGAGTACCTCATAAATCAATTGGACACATTTTGCTATAAAAGAAATATTTTATGTGTGAAGTGCTTTCTTCAAGATTTTTCTCTTTTATCGGGGATTTGTGAAAGTACGGAATGACACGTGGGTATAATTGGTTGGCCATAGTCCCGAACTGTGGGATGTCATGTATCTCTACTTATGCAAAATTTATTTGAGTGTCAGAACTTCGTTGAATGGGTAAAGTGGGGAAAGCAGCCCTGAAAACATTACCTATGAAAAAGAATACTCCACGCTTCAAATAAACTTTAGCAAAACTCTGCAACCCTGTATTGACGAGACGCTGGGATTAACCTGGCCAGAAACACATCCTTGGCAAAAAATAAGCCTTGCCATCTCAGGAAGTCAGTAGTCTACCGGAAACCCAAGGGAAGATGCCAGTTCATTTCTCAGGGCCCCTAAACAGATAGTGAAAATTAGTCAGAAGACTTAGCTCATTTAAGAGCACCAAAACAAAGGGAAGCCCGTTATTATTTACTCCGAGAAGACATCCTGGGGAAAGCCTCTCAGTGCCCCTTTTATTTTCCCCGTCAGCCCAGCGTATGGCTTGCACACTGAATGTTCTGACTGAGTATATTTTTAACTTTTAAAAGACTTGTCCCAACTGAAAAACAGTTTGACTTTTTGTCAAAATGGTCCAAACAATCCCAGTGCTTGAAGCGGTGAAACTAAGAGATGCTGGTCTGTCTTTTAAAACTAAGCACCCAGGAAGAGTGGTGAAGGGTGCACCGCGGTGTTGGACCCAAGGTCATGGGCCCCTCAGGGGTCACAGCGGCAGAGGCTCCTGCCTCCGTGGTCCTGGGGTCGCCCACTCTCATGGTCTCTCACACCCTTGCACTCAGGAAGTGCCCGAGGCTAGAGTCACCCCGAGCAGGTCCTAGCCTGCCAAGATGGCGCCTCTTGTGTCTGAGATGGCCCATGGCTGTGGCCAGCAGTGGACTCTGGCCATCACCCTGGAGATGTGCTGACCCTATAAGTTGGACATGGCTCAGGCTTCTCATACCATGAGGCCTAGCTTCTGAGAGAAGGTTCTTCCTAAAGGGAACATCGTGCGGAAGCTGGAGGCTCCTGAGACCCAGCCTTGGAGTATGGGAACTCATTGTTGACCAAAGCAGCACCGGCTAGTCTAGTTCACAGTGCGTCCATTGGTATCATTCTCTGAAGAGAAGAGCAGCCTGCACAGACAGAAGGAAGGACCTAAGGGCGTCGTCGGAACCCTGCTGCTACACCACAGGGAGAGGGCTCATCAGGCAGTTACTGGGGAAAAGAAAGGCTTGTGCAAATCACTCCTAACATGCCTCGCCACTGAGATTCATTCTGCTTAATACACCCAGTCTCTTAGGATCAGTCTTTGCAGATTGTGCTGTTCCGTATACCCTATATTAAATCCCAGATGTGATGCATGTTAATTGCAAAGTGACCACATGCACAAGTCAAACACAGGACTCCATGAAGATGGTGAGACTGCTGCTGGGCAGATACAAGGGTCACAGCCACAGTGAGTGACCAGGAGTGGCCTTCCACTGGATACCTACTGCAGAGGTCAAAGTCAGTTCAACTAGTGGAGGTATATGTTCCTCAAAAGAGGAATACTAAAATGATAACCCAGTAAGAAGATACCTTGAGGAAGCTCATGAAATTTTAAACAACTTTTTATAAATAATCACTCTGCTCTAGGACTCTGTGAAACATAGTAGAAGGGTCTTTCTCCTGGCTGCTGTGTACTTTTCCTAGCAGGCTACACCAAAAGAAACAGTTTAAGTCATCTTCCTCTTTATAAAATAAGCGTTGAGCTCAAATTGTATCCAAAAATTCAGTAAGAAGAAAATAGTATACACTTATTTTAAATAAATGTTAGTTTTGCTTTTTTGATATGAAATACTGAATAAGTATTGTTTGCACTATTTGCTACAATATTCTAATCCCAGTTGGTGGATTTGACTTGAGGGTCTGTTATGGTTTAGGTCTAAAATGTCCTCCACCCCCCAGAAACTCACATGTTCAGAGGTGGGGCTCTTCAGAATGATTGTGTCGTAAGGTGCTGTACTCCTCAGTGAATGATCCATGTGTGAGTCCATAGCTGAATACGCTTTTAGGAGGTAGGGCCTGATTAAAGGAGGTGAGTTATTGGGGGTGCGAGCCCAGAGGTATATTCTTGTCCTTGGCTCTCCTCTGTCTCCATCTCTCTGCCTCTGTGTCTCTGTCTGTCTGTCTCTCCCTCTCTCGCTCTCCCTCCCTCTCTCCTCTCTCTCCTTTCTGGCTGCCATGGGTCTAGCAGCTGTCCTCTGCCAGGTGCTTCATTGTATGCAGGTTCTGCTTTGGAGTCAACTAACCATGGACTAAACCCTCTGAAACCTTGAGACAAGTAAACCTCTCTTCCTAAATTGCAGATGTCAGGTATTTTGTCCCGGCAATAGGAAAGTGACTAACACACGGTCTTTCTGAAAGTTTGGGTGGCTCAGTAGAAGGGTTTCTCAAACGCTGACCCGAAAGAGAGGGGTAGGAATTCTAGCCCCCACCTCCACCATCAGACCGTAGCCCTCATGGATCAAGGGTGTGGTTGTCCCAGGCAGGAGTCCTAGTGCCTTTAGCTGTCACAGTACCTCCCTGAGGTGGGGAGGAATGAGGAGAAGGTCTGGCATCCAGGTCACATGATTAAGTGCCACTCTCTGCAAGACAGTAAATTCTGGAGGGAGGTACTTATTGGGGAGAGCCAAGGTCAGCAAATCTGCAGGCAGATCGCTTTGGTGAAAAGCACAGGAGCACACAGCTCAGAGACTCTGGGTCTGAGCAGAAGTTTCTGTTGAGTTCTGATGAAACTTCAAAGACATTTCCTATCTCAGGCATCAGTCTTGGGGTGAAAAAGATTCAGTTCTTTACGTGTTTCAGAGTAGAGAGTCACATCTTTGAGTTTCCAGGCCCTTGCTGTGTTACAAGCTTTCCCAGGGCTCCTGGCATAGCAGACTTGAAACGCAACCTTGGAGCCATAGCCCTGTTGTTGTCCCGCCCAGGAAGGACCCACAGTGCCCATTCTCTGAAAAGTAAAAAGATAGGACTAAAGTTCAGAGTTAGGATTTCAGAAGGAAAGGAAGCTTCAGACCAATCCCCTGAGTTTAGAGGATTTAGGCAGAGTGATTGGGCTGGAACCACATAGCCAGTTTGGGAAGACCTGGGCAAGGCCTGAGGTCTCCGGCAGCTTGTTGATGTCACTGGTCACACCTGTTCCCAGTGGAGAGGAGCCACCTTCTCCCACTGCCTTTGTGCCACTCGCGTCCCGCCGTGGGCTGAATGCTTGTGTCTCTCCGAAGTTCACGTGTTGAAACCTAACCACAAAGGGTGATATTGGGAGTTGGGGCTTTTGGGGGTGATTAGGTCATGAGGGCTCCACCCTGGTGCATGAGATTAGGAAAGACTAATCCCATGACTTACCCACACTGCCATGTGAGGACATGCGGGAGGTGACATGCAAGAAAACCTGGCCATCCCCAGACACCACAGTCTACCTGTGCCTTTACCTTGGATTTCCAGCCTCCAGAACTGTGGCAGTTGGCGTATTAGCCAGTCTAAGGTATTTTTCGTAGCAGCAAAGATGGACTGGGACAGTTGCGTAAAACAGCGGAGGGCACGGTTGGATTGTTCATTTTGCCACATGTGTTAATTCAGGTCTCTTGCATTTATATTAGCAAGATACAGCTTCAGAAAAACTCATGCCCTGGTGAAGGAGAAATTATGGCAAGACCTCTAGTCCTGCGTGCGTGTGTTCGTGTGCTCCTTCCCAAAGACCATAGCGAGCGTGAGGCTGATCCGTGCTCGCAGACCACCTAGACACAGAGGAGCGCGAGCTTCCAGAAGCAGTTATTACTATTTTAAATGCTTCTCTTTAGCTTGATGGATTGTATCAGTCTTTGCTAAATTGAGCACATAAAGGAGGATTTATTCAAGATGTGTTTAAGGAGAGTTAGTGTGCTCTTCATAAACCGCAGTGCAGGGCTTGTTCCTGCCAGCGTCAGAGCCGCCGTGCACATTCGCAGAGCGCCGTTCCTGACTAGACAGAGCCGGGCTCCGCCGTGGTGACCTCCGGATGCTGAACCTTCAGCGTCTGCAGCTAAACCAACACCAGTGCCGTCAGGTCCTCCAACTTCTCCATCTTCCTATGCTCCTCATGCTGCTGTGAAAACGCTTGTGTTAAAAAAAAAAAAAAAAATAGAACAGATTTCAAGACTGCAAAAAACTGATTGCAGAACTCGCCAGCACTGGGAGCAGGAGTGGCGCTTCCAAGGAGCCCATGCGGATGTCTCAAGCCTTCGCTTTGGGGCTGTGCGTTAAGCGCCACTTCAGCGGCCTACAATCGTGGCATGAGTGTGTGTCATGGGAAATAAGTGCACCGTGGTGGACAGCAGCCTGTATTCGGGAGCCTCGTGGCTTTCAGTGACCTCCAGAGAGAAAAAAGTATGCTGAGGGCTCTGGAGAGTCACCGATGCAGCTCCTTGTAGAAAATGAATAGCAAAGAAGCATAACCCCCCTTTTACCAAGAAAGATGCATCATGGGATGCATTTCTCTAGGTGGACCACAGATCTTTGTACCATGGCTTCCTCCACATTGGCACTGTTGGCGTCAGAGCTGTTCTCTGCGGCAGGCACGTCCTGTGCACTGTGGTGCATTCAGCAGTGTCCCTGGGCTCCCACCTCGAGAAGACCAGAGGACGCCCCTTCCTTTACCCTATCCCCAGTCTGCAGATATTACCAAGTATCTCCAGGAGGTCAAAACAGCCCACGCGGAGAAACCTGGCCTCTGATGCATTTCCTGCTTGTTGGTTGTTTAAAATGCACTGCATCACGGCGAGACCCCACGCCCCACACCTGTGTGAAAAGCACCTCACTTTCCCCGGGGGCCCCCAGGCATTGACTGCCGCTTCCACCCCCGTTTTGCCCCAGCATTGTCGATGCTGTCTGAGTGGTGCAGTAAATATTCCAGAGCCTGCCTTGTTATGCCAGAGTCATTTGGAAATCAGCTTTGAGACGTGGCTGCTATTTTAGGGATCATCACACATCATCTGCTGTTTGGTGTCAAACCCGAGCCGCGGTTACTTAACACTGATTAATAAATGGCAGGTTGTCAGCACTGGCTGCGAAGACGCTTCAAGGAGCCATTGTTCTTTTAAATTAAAACATTTAAACATTTAAATCCAGGGCTGGTTCTGGGGGCTTACTCTAATTATTCCTTTTGTCTTAGCATACTTTTCTTCCCCTGATCACACAGCTGTCATGCCCGTCGTACCTGGAGTCACAGACATGGCAGCCTTTTCCTATTAACTGCCCTTATTTTCTTGCGGAAAGCTGGGTGCCACTGGAACAGATATTAATTTCGAGAGAAGCCTGCTGCCTAAGTTATTAAAATGAGCGTATCTGAGGGCTACAACTCTCTTGATTTATATTATGGACAGAACTTACAGGACTGGGTCTGGCCTGGCTCTGTGTATGTCTGTGTCTGTGTGTATCTGTCTGTGTGTACTTGTATATTTCCGTGTATCTGTGTGCTAGTATGCGTCTGTGTGTCTTTGTGCCTTTGTAAGTCTGTGTGTATCTGTGTGTGTGTGTGTGTGTGTGTGTGTGTGTGTTGGTGCGTATCTGTGTGTGCACACACGTGTATCAGGAAGGATTTTTCTTCTTCCCTCCCTGGTATGGGGTATACTGCTCCCTTTTCTCTCCATTCCTTCCTCTTCCTGATACGGGAAATGCAGTCAGACTCTGGCCACCTCTGATGAATAGGGATGCATCCAAGACTGTCAGGGACTCTGGAGTCACAGGAGCTGGGGGCCCAGTGAGCAGGAGCCCAGCAACTGGAAATCCTTGACCTGGCCCAGCCTTGATATTCCTGAGAACCCTCAGCTTGGATCCTGGTCAGCTCCATGCAGGGAACAGCATTAATGGCCAGGACCTGTCTGCAGTGGAGGCGCCCAGTTAACCAAGACAGAGTTATGAGCTGATGCCCCCTTCAGAGTGCGCAGCAGTAGCACCCATGCTGAGCACAGACCCAGCAAGGGCCCAAAAGGCTGTGGGCTTGCTGGTTACACGAAGGGTCAGTGTCAGGGTCAAGCCCCAGCTCAGACCCCATTCACACCCTACAGCCACCCCCTTTCCTCCAGGTCACTTTGGTCTAAGGGACACAGCTCTTACTGCTGGCTCTAGAGATGCTGCTTTCTCAGTAAGCTCAGGACCCACCTGGGTCATGTTATATTGATCAGTGCTCTCATTTATTTATTTATTTATTTATTTTTGGTGCTGGAGCTCGAACTCACAATCTCGCACTTGCCAGGCAGGCGCTTATGCCACTGAGCTAAATCCCTGGCTCGTCAGTGCTCTCAATTAAGTGAGTTTTTAAAAAGGAAAGAAAGAAAGTGAGCCGTGATGCAGCACTTAAGGCACAGAATGCAGGATGTTGGCGTGGACCACGCTCCGTCCCCGTGTCTGGTCCTGCGGCCTCACCACCCTGGTCCGTGAGAACACGGCAGGAGCAGGGCTGTGGTCCACGAGGGCCTTGTCTGGCCCAGTTCCGCCCTCCTCGCTGGAGGGAGGAGTCTGTGGCCAAACGCTCAGCTGCCTTCTCCTCCAGACCCCTGGCCCAGAGCGCGCACCTTCTACGGGTGATCCAGGATGGATCACGACCCTCAGGGCAGACAGGGTGGCCGTGGAACCCAGAGGAACTGCAGGCCACTTGTCCGATGTGACAATGCCAAGTCCGCTTTAAGAAAAATGACTAAAAAGGAAAGATGACAAACCTTGCAGCTTTTTTTTAAGGAAGTGATGCAGTCTATATTCCTCCATTTAAAGATGATTATAGTTGTTATAGTTGATACATTGTGTCAACTTAGTAACCAAGACAATAGTATAAAAGTTTTTTTTTTTTTAAAAACCAGAGAAGTTATTTTCACAGCCAACACAATTAACCAGCGATTCATTTACAGGACATGCCATGCTGTGCACGCCCAGAAAGGTCCGAATGGTGAGAGGGGCGTCTGACGGGTGTGTTTCACAGCTACCTGTCCTCTCGTGGGGAGAAAGGAGAAACTGGCACCCGTGGGCCTCCCTTGACCAGACAGTAATTCGAAATGCATTCATTAGGCCAAATAGCCAGCTGCTGTTTTCCTGTAAAACTTATTTCCATAAATTTACCTTGGTTTCAATTATAGACAAAAATAAGTAGGAAGGCAAGCTTTAATGTTATGTAAATAAATATTTGATTAATTGCATTGCCTACAAAAATTGCTTTTCCAGGAAGAAAGCCTTTACACTTTGATCAGACTCATATTTTGAATTAAAGCCATTTTAAACCAAATCAGGACCCACAGTTTTAAGCAGATAGTTTTTATTCCCTGGTCTCACTTAAGCTGTTCTGAGTCAGGGAGCGAGCACTCCTGGCAATGTCAGTATCCCCTCAGGGGCTTCCTTGCCCTTTGCTCCTCCCTATCCTGAAAAGTCAGCTGGAGCCCATCCTGCAGCATAAAACATGGCCCTAAGGAGGGTGTGCCTGTGTGTTCCACACGCTGCTGGTCCCTTTCCTTGGGACTGATTCTCAGGGCTTGTCTTGGTTACTTTTCTCTCATTGCTGAGACAAAAGACCTGACACCCAAAATGAAGAAAGGGAAGGTTTATTTAGCTCACGGTTTGTGGAGGTTTCAGTCCGTACTCAGCCGGCTCCAAGGCAGTGGCTGAGGGGCAATCACAACCGACGAGAGAAAACAGGGTACAAAGGGCGAAGCACGCCTCCTTCCCTCCGTTACATCGCATGCCAGCTCCCCGCCGCTAGGTGGGTGCAGCACTCACACCACCAATCCCAGCGCTAGACAATGAACCAATCACAAACGCTAGATTCAGCTGCCTCCATGACTGCATGAGGCTCGGGGAGACATCCAAACATAAGCCATAACAGGACTGAGGATCAGGATGTTTTTCAAGGGATTGCCCAGCTGCCGTCCATTCATGAGCTGTATAAATCGAAACCCATCTCACCCTAACTGTGTGTGTGTGTGTGTGTTTGTGTGCGTGCACGCACGTGTGTGTGCACATTTATACAAAGACATTAGTAAATATATTAGTTTGGGCCAGTTTGTTGGGGGAGAGCATGCCTTGAAGCTTCATGTGTCATGATTATTGACGCTAAACTTCTGTTGCGCTCATCCTTTGGTCATTTGTTTTTTCCTCCTCAGTGATCGCTGTGGTTTGCGTTGGTTGGTTTGTCCCGCCTTCCCTTCCCCTGGGGTCCCAGCCTTCCTCTCTGTGAACCTCTGCAGGAAGTCCGCGCTGCTCCCGTGCTGACCCTTTGCCTGCCTGCTCTGGCAGTGCCCCAGCAGGCTTTCCTGGGGTGATGGTGACTTGGGGCTTCCCTGAGTTTTGGAGTCTTGTCCTCAGCCCCTCCTTCCCGCCCGGCTGGCTTGCCCTTCTGTATTTCGCTCTGATGCATTTCCTGTCTTCCTGTCTTCCGTTCTTCCCACTCTCTACCACTCTTTTCTCTCCTGCTCTGCCTCCTCCTCCCTTCGTTTTCTTGACATGCTGAGGAGGGAGCTTCCTTTTTTGGATCCCACAAGCTTTGCTCTCGCTCCTGCTGTCAGCGCATGTCTGTCTTCCCTCTGTTCTTCGGGGCCCTCATTTCCATACGTGATCCACTAGACAGGAGCCGACGGGCCCTGCACGTGCCCCGCCCAGCCCAGCAGGTCTGCACGCTCGGCTTACACGCAGCCTGTGCCGGAGACCTCTGCCCTCGGCCTGCGACCCAGGACCTGCACTGGGCGCTTCCCACCCCGCTGCCTGGAAGTGGACTCTTTCATAGCTTCCCTAAGAGATTTCTGTTAGACGAACCTGCACTCTCCCACCCAAGATGGCATCATGTGAATGTTTTATGAGCAGAATATAGAAATTGATGGGGAAAACATCCTAGGAATATGGGATGCTTGGCGTGGCTCGCTCCTCCCTCCCACCCTGCACTGTGTGGTTAATCACACATCTCGTGGCCAGCTCCTCTAATCTCCTCCACACCACAATGTGCCTTTTATTTCCATTTGCGTTGAGTTTGTAAAATAAACACGCACTGTGTTTTCCAGGAAGATAATGGGTATCTCTGAAAGGACAAAGGCGACTTGGATGTAGCCGTTCTGTGCCGCGATGGGCAGGAGAGGAATTTCACGTATTGCTTTATCGCTGTTCTGGTGGTAAGAAGCGGCTTAAATAGACCTCGCCTCAGAAAGCGTAATTGCGTTAAGCCTTGTTCTGATGAACTTTCCCTCGCGCGGATGCGCAGTTCTGTATAATGAATATACAAACAGGCACCCCGCGCACCAGCGGCTTTCTTTTTGATCTCTGAAAAGGCTATTCTTTCTTTTTTTAGGCCAATTCTTTGAGTTTAGTGATGGAGAAACAGCAATAACAATAACAACAACAGCCCAGGAAAATAAAACAAAATCAAAAAGCCCTGAAATATTTAAATTTTCATTAGGAAAGCAGCTGCAGCGACTTGATTATGCAGTAGGTCGCGTCTCAGGGCCGCCAGGTCCTGGATGGGCAAGGGTTTGTGCTGCCACTTTTTACAACCAGGATTCTCATTAACTTCTCTGTCCCAGGAGGCAGCTGGCAATTGAGGTGGCACCTGCCCACCGTGGCGGGCTGTACCAGGGGACATCCAAACTTAATTTTTGCTGCTTTGAGGGTCCTGCTGCCGGCCGGCCTGGTGTTTTTGACCCAAGCCAAGGCCATCCTCAGAGGCCTTGCATTCATCTCCACTGGGGGCAGGGGCCTTGGAACAAAGGTCAGTGTGTATGGCCAGGCCCGCTGCCATCAGACCCAAGAAAAGGGGAAATTAAAGCCATTCATTTACATATTCTCCTATTCTCCGGTTCTGCACAAATCTGCCTCTCCGTGATCACAGCCGCTGTCTGCTCCCCAAGTCCCTCTGCTAATAAGGACTGTCCGTCCCAGCCCTTAAGCCTCGCTCCACAGCGGGTGACGCATGGTGCTTTCTAACTGAACTCATGGTAATTTCACAGTCTCCTGATAGGGTAGGGAGAGAAGAAAGTGAAAGAAAAGACTTCCGCAACTTTTATTGCTTTGTAAAAATTATTTTAATAGGAGCGTATGTTGATGGTAGGAAACATTAATAGAAATAGGTAAGGATCAATGTAAAATCACCACCATTAATATTTTGATTTACAGATACTTTTTCTGACATTTTTTGTTAAATCTACAGAAGTGAAATTATGCTGATTAATTTTTCCCCTGCACTTACCTATCTACTGTGGCTGTTTCCCCTGCTCTATGTAATTTTCTGCACCCCGTTTTAGAGCTGCATAAATTCCCTGTATGCTGTGGCAGCTCATAAGACTGATTTTCACAACCAATTTCAGGAGAAGAGCTTTGTTCCATCTCTGCCTCCACTCAAGGGGAAAAGGCATTTCTACACACGCTGCTTCAGTGACACCAGCTCAATTCCCCTGGCTCCGTTCTGGAAGAGCGGCGGTGTGTGGGGGCTGGGCCCTGCACCTGTGCCCGAGCCCAAGCCAAACCCTTGTTCAGGGAGGGAGTCCAGGGTTCGGTCACTTGTCCATGACTAACTGTGACACTGTGATGGCCACAAGCGTCCTAGTGGCTTGCCCAGAACATTTTTAATACCTTTCTGTTTGTGTGTGTGTGTGTCTATCAAGTCTGGTGGGGCTGTGCACTGTCTTCTTGGGATCGTCCTCCAGAACTGGCCTTGTGAGTTCCAGGCATGGCCACGCTCGATCATGGGGGAATTGGGGCAAACGATGCTTTCTAGAGAGGCTAAGTGAGAGCTTCACGCACAGGCATCACCCAGGTGCGCAGCGACCGTCGCAGCAGCGAAGCTGGAGCTCTGTGTTCTCCAGCCATCCTCCTCTTGGTATTGCAGTCTGTTCTCATCACACGGGGACCTTCCACTGACCCTGACCTCCAAAAATGCAGTCACGATCCACAAACCCTTGTCCCGATTCTACACAACACAGAGGATTTGTCAAGGAAGGCTTTGGCTGTAGAAGACTCCAACCTTTTATGTTCACGTGTGACTGATTTTGCAGTTATGTCTGTGCATTTCTATCTCAGGTCCCTTATCATTGTCCCAAGCCAAGCGGGGACCCTGCTTGAAGGGTAGCGGACATTGCTGTCAGGAGCGGGGGTCTCAGGACTCAGTGAGCCCCTGTGTTCCTCTGACTGATTATAGATCTTACTGTCTCCTGCTTTGCTCCCGGAACCTTGCAGTGGATTCCGCTCTGCACTGACCCACTGTTCTGACAGTGTGGCCATCACCCAGCAGTGCGCTGGATAATCCCAGTGTTATGGTCTCGTGCCAGGAAGACCTTTGCGATGGCCCGGCACCATCTGTTTACATCAGTCCCGTGCAGCCTACTGCGGAGAAATCTCACTGGGTCATTGGCCTTTGGCTTCACAGGGAGAAGGCTTGGAGTAGCCAGCGGAAAACCAGATCTCTTAGGACAGGGGTGGGTGCTCCAGCGAAGCCCAGACACCTGGACAGGTGATGTGTCAGGCAGGAGGCCAGGCCATGAGAATGGACAGAGGAGAGAGTTAGGAGCTTTCTAGAAAGCAGGTCTAAACCGGTGCAGCCTGAGCTGCCCTGGGACATATGCGTGGGCTCCCGCAGCATCTTAACAAGGCCATTCTAGGTCTTCTACCTGTGGCAATTGTGGGATTTCACATCTCCCTTCCTTTTGGGAGTTGAGTGGTCAGGGGTCTTCTGTAGCAATATCTTCTGCTTTCACTTAGAAGGTGAGCAGAGCCTGGGGTCCACTGTCCACAAAGCTCCCTGTTAGCCTAGGCATCTGCTACTTCTGGTCCCTTATGCATACTGCGCCTGCAGGGTTTCAGTCTCTCCCCACAGCTCATGCCTCTCCCGGGCCTGCGGTCCTGCTTCAGGGGAGGAAGATGCCCTTCCTGTCCTGCAGTAGGGGGCTGAAAGCGGTGCTGCTTCATGCAACCTCCTTGAGAGGCTGCTGGGGCAAGCAGACCGCAGCTCTGACCCTGTGTTTTGTTTCCTAGTCTGTCAGTGTCCAGTGCAGAACTGCATCAGTGCCCCGGGGCGGAAGACCCTGGGCCAGGGCCATGGTGCATGTGGGAGAAGCTGGGAGCTCAGCCTGAACAGGGCAGTGGCCCAAGGAGGCGGAGGCAGGACCCGAAGGCAGCTCCTTTGCTCCATCGATGAAAACACCAACAGCTGACCCAGGACTAGTGCTGCCCCATGCTGTGTTCTTGGTTGGCGTGTGGAACATACACAGCGGTGTCACGTCCACCCCCATCAGCAGGTTAGGGAACAGGGTGAAGACGCCGGTCTGCTTCCCAAGGTGCTGCAGCGAGGCTGAGGCACAGGTGCAGCCTTGCCACGACCAAAGCCAGCTGGCGGCGCTGATCTGGGGAAGCCAAGGAGTTTGAGCACAAAGTGCTTCCGGCTGCGTGTGTCCTGAGAGCAGTAGGACCCTCAGTCCCAGACCACAAGTTAGATGGTTCCCAAAGACCCAGTCCACAGGGCTTGAGCCCAGAGGGGCAGTGAGACCATTCCCACCCAGACTTCCTCTTATTTATGAGCATCCAGATGATTTAGGGAGAAGCCATTGGAAATTTAATTATCCAGATAATTGCCTAATGCTTAACTCATTTCATAAAATGTAAACGTGGCTGTCAGTCTGACACACTCAGTCTGTGTCCTTCAGGAAGCAGCCTTGACCTCCCTGAGAACCAGGCACATCTGTCCTTTCCTTTCCACCTGTTTGTTTGTTGATTGTTAATCTACAGGAGTTGGCCAGCACACACTCGAGCTGCATGGAGGAGCTCTGTGGCGGCTGAAATGCTGTGCTTATGTCGTACCAAAGTGGTCTCGTGTTGTCTTCCCTGTCTGAGCCCACAAACAGTCAGGCAGATTTACACGTTGAGTTCCAGGCATCTTTGGAATTTATCTCATGTGTCAGGAAATTATAGGAGATGATGCCTGATTCCACTGGCCCGTAATGGATCTTAGCCCCTCATTTAAGGATTTCCTTACACTACTTGATGGAGAAGAAAAGCCAACCTTAAGTAGCTTTCTGTGTGTAGTTTGCTTTCTGAAAAGATTGCTAATCCTAGTGGGAATTTATGTAAAAGCATTCAGCCCCTGCAGAATAGTCAAGGTTTCCATATTTATCAAATGCAGCTCTTCTTGTGTGAATAATGCATTCCAGGCCAGGCTCTGCAAATTGCCTTAGTTAATGAATTTCAAAGGTAGAGATGGTTGTTGAAGCATCTTATTTGGTGGGCTTGCCATTTGAGTCTTGTTATTTATTCCGTTTTAAAATCTTCGCAATTGTTGTAGAGATTTCTATCGTTTTGTACAGAAGTAACACAGGGAACGCAAGACAAATGTCATTTGCTTGTTTTCTTCACAGTCCTTGGGCGATGTCCTTTAGACTTACAGAGGCCTCGCAGTGCACGCACTCTTCCGCAGGTGACATGGGAGGGCAGACCAGGTCGGTATTGACCAGGGAAGCAGCAGAAAGGGAAGTGAGTGACATTTATTCTGTTTTTCACTTTTTCTCCATCCATCCCTCCTCCCTGCAGCCCAAAGTTCTAACTGATAATAACACACTTGAGAAAAAGCATAGCTGGCATTTAATCGTGCAACTTCTTAAAAGTTAGACTAGTGACGTGTCATCTCCCGAGTTAGCAGTGGAGAAAAAGGTTTTATTAAGCAGCAGATGAAATGAAAATCAAACTTCCTGGGAAGTAATTATATCGGTTTATAATAAGCCATAAAAAATTTGAAAGGAAGGGGGAAAAAAGGCAGCAAAAGCATATATTGAGGATATTAAATTAAGTAATTTTAATGTCACCATTTGATATCCAGGAACACGAACAATTTGTAGTTCTCGAAACTGTCAAGTTGAAGCAGTCGTCTTTCTGTCGTGGGAGCAGTGGCGCTGGCGGGGCCCTGCGTCTCCGTGTGCAGGAAGGGGGACCCACACCGTGGTTTGCGATACGGGTTCCTGGGGGCCGGGCAGAGCGTCCGGGCTCAGGGCGCTTCGTGCAGGCTCTGTGCGCGGTCTCCCGGACAGGTGACCCGCGAGCCACACCTGTGTCCAGCCGCTCGTCCGAGGAGGATGCCGATGGTGCCCTCGTGCCCGCCGGGGGAGTCAGGGTCTAGCCTGTGGAGGACGTGTCACCGAGAACAGAGCTGCTTTTCTGCACTGAGCAGCTCAGTACCTCGCGCGTGTCCTCTCACGCAACGCTGAGATGTGAGTGGAAAGAGCAAGGGCAGCCGTGGAGGTGACCGGGCTGCCCGGGTGAGGTCTTCCGGCCCTGCACTGTCTGAGCTTGCAGTGTGGTGTCAGGAATCCACGCGAGCAGGGTCCCCTCTTCTGAGCTCTGTGCTGTCCCCTGGGACCAAGGCGACCTTGGTGGTAAAAGCAGTGGCCACCAGCGCTGTTCCTTAGGAGTGAATGTGAAGGAGGCCCAGCGGTCAGTGGCAGCTGCAACCCCAGGGGAGCAGTGTGACGGGGACCTGCCACCTTAGAATGGACACCAGGCCTGGCGTGGGCAGGCGCTCAGGAAGACTCCGCAGGGTCAGCCCAGGCGACAGAGCAGGAGCCTTGTAGACCGGCAGCAGCGGAAGGGAGGGCACGGGCCAAGGTCAGAGGCCTGGGCGGGCTCGGGAAGCTGAGCAAGGCCCCGAGGGCTGTCCTTGACCATGAACAAGGCCACCGCTTGAGGTCAGCAGGTTGAGGTGGGCTTTGTGAGGAGAGTGGGAGGCCTAGACTTCACTGGGAGGGCAGTTGAGAGCCATTTAAATGAAGATAAAACAACTTTATGAGATATAATTTACATACTATAAATTCACCCTTTGAAGGCGGTTCACTGGTTTAATATACTCCCAGTTTTGGAGCTATCACCAACATCTAACTTTACAACATCTTCATTCCCCCAAAAAGTTCTATGAAATTTTTTCTCATATGTTGGTTTTTCTACCCACTCAGTCAGAGTCCCTGACTGGTCCATCTCCACAGGCAGGTGCTTGTGAGGAAATTGACATTTAGCGAGCTGTACTGTAAAGAAGGCCAAGCAGAAAAATGCTTACACACAACAATTTGGTCATTTTCAGTGTGAGATTTTAATAGCTACTGCAAAAGGAGGGCAAAGCTTATATCTAAAACAAAGTGAAATTCTGGAGTAATTTATATACTTCCAGGACTAGCCGGTGGGCCAGTGAGGTACCCTGGCAGGAGAGGGGAGGGCTCTTCATGCCTCTCGGAATGCTGTGGCTTTCCTAGCTTGTACCCAAAAGATGCAGATGGCACCCCAGACGCTGCAGTAACCAAAATGTCCCCCACATTTCCAAAACTGTCCCTTGTGGACATGCCACTCTCATGACAGCAATGCATGACTGTGAAATCCTCAAGGAACCTATGTATAGTCTGTACATCACATCCACGCTATGGACCCATTGGTATGCCCTGGCTGAACATCCACGCATGGGTGGATAGATGGATGGATGGATGGATGGATGGATGGCAGGAAGATAAGTGATTGGGTGGATGGATGGATGGATGGGAGGGAGGGAGGATGACTCTTAAATATCACTGTTCCAGCCAAACTCTCAGCAGTCTGCTGCCCAGGTTATGTGCTGAGTTCACCATCTCTACCCCTCAGGTTTGGCTGGGTCTCTCTACTCCTAAGCAGAATGTGTTAGTAACATGGTCGGTGACATCATAGCTTGGCTTTTGTAAGAACATTAAGTTATTTAAGAATTGAAGATTTTACTGTAAGTTGGTATTTCCCAACCAGGGTTGATTTTTGCCCCCCGGGGGCATTTGGCAAGTCCCAGGAATACTTCTAACTGTCACAGTTTGTGGGACAGCGCTCCTGGCCTTTGGTGGCTAGGACCCGGGGCTGAGCTCGTATCCTCTGATGCACAGCCTGACCCCTCATCACAGAATGACCTTTCCCTATTGCCGGAATGCTGGAAGTGAGAAATCCTACTGAAGGTGATGAGCTGTGTTATTTTTTAAAAGCCACTGTGATGTAAATAAAATGATCCTTGGACTGCTGAAGATGGCCGTGAGCAAAATGGACACTGAAAGGACTGTTGCATTAACAGATACAAGATCCTGGGGCAAGGAAAGCCCAAAGAGCACTTTGTGAGGTGCTTTCTTCCCTTGTCTTCGGAGCAGCAAGTGTGTCCTGCATGTTGGGCGTGTCATTAGTGTGATTACGTACACTGAGGTGAAGACACAGTTGTTGTGTGAATGCAGTGCCTGCTCCTGGGATTAATAGGAAGACTTTTGCTGGGGTGAGCAAGTTAACACACAGAGGATGAGAAGTCCTGATGCACAATGGGGTTGTGAATGGAAACCTGCTACACAAAGAAAAACTGGTGTTTTAATTTGTCAGAAAATTACCGACTGGTAAGAGGTGCTTTGTACCAGAGTCCATTCAGCATGTGAATTTTCCTTAAAAGAGAGCAAACCTGTTTATGGCATCTGCCCAAAGCCGAACAGACAGTGAGGACAGTGAGGACCTACGTGGAGTTGGCAGAGCAGCCTCAGTGTTGCCGTGACCACACAGGCCCTTCTGCAGAGGACTGTCCTTGCCATGCTGCGTGGTTGTTCTGGTCTGCTCCTCCACTCACCTGTGCAGGGAGCAGCGTCCCCAGCCAGCTTCTGTGCACGGCAGAGCAAGTGTGGAGCAAGTGTGGCTGGCTTCATCCTCCAAGGAACTGCGGGGTGACACTCGGGTGGAGAAAGCCAGTGATCTGAGCAGAATGTAGAGCCATCTTGGGAAATTCAGTGCACAGAGCAGCCAGAATTTGTTGATGGCTGTAATGTGAGAGCAATAGTGGCAACAGTGGTAAGGACGATGAGGGTGGCAATGGTAGTAACAATGATAGGGCAGTGTTGGCAACAACTGGATTTGTGTAACTTGGTGGTGGTGGTAGAAATGTCTGCCAGTGGCCACATTGGTAACGGTGATTATGATGATAATGATGTTGATGATGGTGGTGATGGTTTTAGTAGTGATGGTGATGATGGTGATGGTGGTCATGATGATGGCGGTGATGGTGGTGGTAGTAAGGATGATGATAGTGACAATGATGGTGGTCATGATGGTGGTGGTGGTGATGGTGGTGGTGGTGATGGTAGTGGTAGTGAGGATGATGATAGTGATAGCAATGATGGTGATGATGATGGTGATGGTGGTGTTGATCATGGTGATGGTGATCATGGTGGTGATGATGATGGTGATGGTGGTGATGGTGGTGATGATGATGGTGATGATGGTGGTGATGGTGGTGATGATGGTGATGATGATGGTGGTGATAATGGTGATGGTGGTGCTGATGGTGATGGTGGTGATGATGATATTGATGATGGTGGTGATGGTGATCATGGTGATGATGATGGTGATGGTGGTGATGGTGGTGGTGGTGGTGGTGATGACAGTGGTGATAATGATGGTGATGGTAGTGATGGTGGTGATGATGATGGTGATGGTGGTGATGATGATAGTGATGGGGATGATGATGGTGATGGTGGTGGTGATGGTGATCATGGTGGTGATGATGATATTGATGATGGTGGTGATGGTGATCGTGGTGATGATGATGATGGTGATGGTGGTGATGATGATATTGATGATGGTGGTGATGGTGATCATGGTGATGATCCTGGTGATGGTGGTGGTGGTAGTGGTGATGACAGTGGTGATAATGATGATGATGGGAGTGATGGTGGTGGTGGTGATGATGATGATGGTGATGGCGGTGGTGGTGATGATGGTGGTGATGGTGATCATGGTGATGATAATGGTGATGGTGATGATGGTGGTGGTGGTGGTGATGATGACTGTGATGGTGGTGATAGTGGCGGTGACAGTTTAGCCATGATGGAGCAGTGAGGATGATAATGGTGGCAGTGATGATGAGGGTGGTAGTCATGAGAGGGTAGTGGTAGCAGCCCTGAGAATAACTTTACCGGGGTTAGTGGAGCTACTGACCCCACCAAATCCTTCAGTCACCCTCTGACCCACACTCTGACACTCAGCTCCTGCTTCTCTAGTTCCTACATCAGAGCCCCAGCTGTCCCTACTTGTTTTCATCCTAGAGCCCAGCAAGTCTGGCCAGCCTCTGTGTTCCTGCATTATCTGTCGTCTGTGGCAGCTTCTCACTCAGAGCGCCCTCTGGCAGTCTCCTTTTGGTCAATAGGTCTGCAACTCACACTGCTCCTTGGAGAGCTCCCCTGTGGTTTCATCCCAGTCTCTGTTTTCATGCGCTGATGTTGCCTGATGGGCTGGTTTAGCTTCTCTCCAGCTTGTTTGGCCATCACCTTCTCTAGAAGGTGTCCTGTGAAGTCAAGCAGCTGCACTAGACATCACTGAATCCCAGGTTTCAGTTTGTGGTAGTCAAACAGGAAGTCATCAGGGAGAATCCCTGACCCAAGATTTGGGTATGCTTGTGGGGTTGGGTCAGTGTTTGGGTGACTGACAGATAAGATAGAGTGATAGTCATAGGCCCTTACACCAGAACCCACAGGACGGATCACAGCTGTGGTCTCGACAAGCCACACATTGGAATCGTCTGCAGGTGCCTTATACTAGCCTTCTGTCAGGTTCCCTGGAGGATGCCCACATCAGCCAAGCCCACGAACCAGTGCACAAGTGAGCACCCCCACTGAGAACTGGGAAAGTGGCCGGGGTCGGGGGGAGATGGCAGGACAGACAGGAGAGGGCGCCATGGACACTGGGTGAGGAGTAACCTCCCAGGGACACGGGGATGCTGATTTTCACCCGCTGGAGAACAAGCCAGTATTCCATGTCCTCAGTTCTCTTCCTGTGGTTGACACTCAAAAACCACAAAGAAGCAAGGTCTTTGGGACAAAACTGGCTTTGCCCTTAGTTTTGCCGGGGTGCACGTTCAGGGATTTAGGTAAAGACTCAACAGAAATCATCTCCACCCCAGGAGGGAGAAAGGAGACAGAACCTCACTGATGTGCAGAAGGTCACAGTAATCTCCACACTGTTCCTGATGCCACTTTCAAGGAGTCAGCCCCGGCTGATCTCAGGACCTACCAGAGCTCCACCTCTGGAGTCTCATGTTTCAGGAACCACCGGCAAAGTGGTGGGGGTGCCAGGTGGACCAAGACCCAGGAAGCCACCCTGTGGCAAGCAGAAGTGGACACTGGCACCTGAGACCACATTTTCCAATCGTGCCTAGTGTGCCTCAGTGGGAAGCAGTAGATGTTCGGTCCTGAACGTGGACAGATGCAAAACTCCCAGAGAGAAGGTGTTGGAGGTGTTTTATCCCTGGCTAGCAAGCACTGAAGAGCCGGGCACCCCTTTGCTAGTATGTCATTGCTTATTGGTCCCTCATACCTGTCACTAAGGCAGGGTACTCTTGCCGACATCAGTATTTTATGGGACCAAAAGGGTGCTGTGTCCCTTAAGGAATTCAGACGTACCTAGGTGATCTGAGGCTGAGATCTGTTTCCTCCAGCTGGGCCCAGGGCCCAGGTAGTTTCTGGGATGCCTGGCCTTGTGCGATGACTAGAAAGGGACTCCCCAATTTTGCCCACTTGCAGGGTTACAGTGGGTGGTCCCAGAGCCTGGGGCTCCTCTTCGGTTGGTCAGGGGTCATCTTTGGGCCCAATGTTCTGGGCTAGGAAGAGATCTGCGAAGACTGCAGAGGCCACGCCGCCCACTCAGGTCTCAGCGGAGGTGTCCTCAGATGACCAGGCAGCACCGGAGGAGGTAGTATTTTCAGCAGGTATCCTGGGGGGCCGTGGGGATGGCAAAGCTGCGTGGCCCTGCCGCAGACAGGACTCACTGTGAGAAGGGGGTGGTGAGTGTGGAACTTGGCGGCAGTGTGGCAGTGTGCCCTGGGAACTGGGGTCACTGGGGCCATTGGTGAGACCCTCTGGTTCAATAAAAAGCAGGAACAATTTCACCGTTGCTATGAATGACACCTCTGTGCTTCCTGCCCCCCTTGCCAGCTCGCACTCTGCTGCAGCACCTCTAGTGCCTGCCAGGGTGGGCCCCACCCCCTGGAATAGCCTGGCCACAGTATCCTCCTCCAATACCAGTGCTGCTGTTTCTGGGGACCCTTGCCGTGAGACTTTACAGAGGACTGGAACCTGGCCACACTGACAGACGCACTTACCTAAACTTGAACTCTGAAAGGTGAATGTGTCCCACTACCCTGTCTCCCAGCATTGCAATGATTTTAAATTATTTCAAAGGGAATATCGGCGAGCTAGGAAGCAAATGTGAAAGACGGCAAAACCCTTCAGTCTGGAGTTTCCGGGGCAGCAGCGAGGAAGACAGCCAGGCGTGCGGCCACCTTGGCTTTCCCCGCGATTAAAAGGGGTCTCGGGAAAGCAGAGCCATGGGGGCCCTGCCTCCTTATGGTCAGCCAGGCAGGGTTAGTGAACTGCACTGTTCCCTGAGCGGTAACATATCGACCGCCAGAGCCCGCCACGCCGGCAATGCGAAGGAGCGAAATATCTTTGTAGGAAACTAAAAGTGATCAGCTTTCACGGAAGGACAAGGCCGAGTAGGGAGGAGGTGCCTCTCGAGACACTTCCAGAAGCTGTGGACTGGGCAGGGGGCTGTGGGCCCGGTCCAGCGGGTGCATAAGCTTCCGCAGTGCTGAGGGACCTGGAGCCAGGGAGGGAAGCTGGGAGGGAGGGGCTTAGTTATTTTTTTCCCAAACCGCTACTCTCAGGCATCAGCGTCACTGCCTCCTGTGTTATTTCTGCATTTGTGAGGTTGTTCACTTAACCTGTGCGCTGACCTGGAATCATCCCCGCCAGAGACGCCTGATGTTCGCCAGGGAATCTTATTGAACAAGCTCGGACTCTTTACACTCGGCGAGCAAGTGACGAGAGGTGTTATTCAGCACTTGGCTGTCCAAAGCGCTGGAACGTGGCGCAGGCTCCCCCGGCCACGGAGTCAGCGTCATTCCAACGGCCAAGTCCATGAAAAATTAAGACACCCATTAAAAATTGAGTTGACAAAAGGATTGCCACTTTTAATACTCCCCACTTAGGTTCCAGCATGGCGCGAGCCTGCACTCAAAATCAGTAAGCGGCGGTGAGGCTTTCTGACAGGAGAGCTGTCAAGGATAGGTGTTAGCTGGCTTCGTGAGCAAATCCGAAATTAACCCAGGGCTGGGAGTCCCGCGGTGCTGCCGAGCCGGCCGATGAAAGCCTCGCTAAGAAGGGTTTGTCCCTCCCTCTGGCAGTCTTTCCAGAATCTTGCTGTGGATTAGAACTTCGCACCCACGTTGCTTCCTGCATGGTCCTTCTGAAGGCACGTGAGCTCCCTTTGCTTTCCCTGGGGAAAGACGCCTCAGCGCAGTAGCTGTGGGTCTCCAAAGATGGTGCTGTTTATACGCAAACAGTTCAGAATCTGATTAAAATGCGTTCTTACCCTTCTGGTAAGTCACAGGGCCTAACATCTCTGAATCTGTTTCTGCTTACGTGTTCTGAAGCTCACAGAATCGCTGTGAAGTGCATCCATACGCTGCTGTCCGCCGGTGAGCCTGCGCCTGCTCCCTGCTCGTCCTGGAGCTCAGTCTGCTTCTCCGGCGCCTGCCCCGGCTTCCTGGCCGCCCCCATCCTTTCCCGTTCCGTCTTCCGCCCCTCCCTGCCTCTGGCTGACTTGTTCACAGACCCAGGTGGTGGCAGGTGTCTTCTGCCAGGAATGCTGGCCAGGTGAGGTTCCAGACTGTCCAGCAGACTGTGCAGAGGAGTGGGCAGGAGGCCACCCGGCGTCCCTGCAGCAGCTCGAAGGGAGAAGATCAGGAGACAGAATCCCGGGGGCAGGGAGGTGGCACCCACCCGCGCAGTAGCCACAGGACCTCTTTCAGGGAGGTCAGCTCTAAACATCTCAGGACCAGGTTCAGCCCAGGGACAGTGTGCGAATGTGCCGTGTGCCCCGGGCTCGAGGCCAGCCTCCCGCACACTCAGAGTCCCTAGTCTTCCAGGAGCACTCATCATAGCAGCCTCCCTCTGCGTCCCCATCAGTCAGCGGGAGCGGGGACTCAGGACGTGAGTCACAGCACAGAACTACAGAAGAAGAGCTACGTGGGCCCACTGTGGCCAGCCCAGAGGATCCCCCAGGACCCAGAGAACCACGGGAGGATGTTTTGGGAAGCCAGAGGACCAGGGAGGTCAAGGGACAAGAATCCAGAGGAAGCCTGGTTGAGCGTGGTCACCTGAGAGGGGAGGCCCCACAGCGGAGTGACGAGGTAAAGGTCTGACTGTGCACCAGGTGACCGCACCTCGGCCAAGGGCCCTCAGCAAGCACTTCCATTCCAGTGCCAGGCCTGGCCCAGAGCTCCTGGTCAAGGTAGTTTGGGATTAGTGAGTTGAGGGGGTTTTCTTCTCATGAAGTTATTGCCAAGCAAGATCCGAGAGGAGATTGGGCTTCGACCTGTCCAAGTAGCTTCTTGACTCCAGGAAAAGCATTTCAGGGTCCCCCAGTGAGAGGGTTGGGCTGAGTAATTTAGGCAGAGTTGGGAAGAGAATGTAGGAGGGCCCTCAGCTTGAGGAGCTCTGATGACAGTCAGACTGACCCATTAAGAAGAGTGAGACCCGCCTTTATGGATTTACTGGGGTGAACTAGGGTCTGGGTTTGAGGTGACCATTTCCGTTTGGGACAGTCGTATTGCAGAGGCTGTGCTGGAATCCCGGGTGACTATCGGTTTAGGTCAGGGACAGCGAACCTTTGAGGACCTACACCAGCAGCCTGCTGTAGCACCCGGGCCGTGGGCTCCCCACCACTGATTCAGGGCAATGACTGGAGACTTAGGGCCCTCCCTGGCGGCTGAATTTCCCTGAGTGACCTTATTTTGGTGTCTTTGGTCTTGAAAGGGGGTGAGGTAGGTTATGTAAATTAGGGCTAATCAACCTTGTAATGCTGACTTTTAGGCAGACAGTCTAAGTTGATTAACCCGCCTGTGTGCAGAGTTGAGCAAGGATCTGGCATGAGGTTTTACGATGAAACGCTGGCCAGACTCTGTTCTGCTTCTAGTTACCGGTCAGGCATCTGTGCCCGAGTCAGGAGTCACAGGGCGGGGGGTTTGGTTTGTTTTTGTTGTTTTATCAAAAACAGCTCAAAAGTACCTACACAAATCTTTTTGTTTGTTTGTTTGTTTTTTGAGGCTGGGTCCCACTACATATTTTAGGCTGACCATGGACTCACTTTATAGCTGCTGCTGGCCTCTGCAGAGACCCTCCTGTCCCAGCCTCCCAGGTGCTGGGCTTACAGTCGTGCACCACCACACCAGGCTGGCAGTCATGCTTTTAATGAGTAACAGGGTCAGAGCCCAGGACTTTGCTTGTCCTCTGTCCCCTGTGGTGGTCTCTGACTAGGTCAAAAGCTGTTGGTTCAGAATATGTCACTTTCTAGGGAACTTGGTCTGCCAGGGCCCTGACTGGTGTTAGGTAGAAGACGGGCTGAGACAGACATGGAGGAGCAATTTAAATGAGTGCCAGAATATTATCTTTTTATAGAAAACCCCAATGGGTTACTTTCCGATGTAACCATTATAGGTATAATCCTACTAACCTGTATTAGAATCCAGACTGAATAGAGCGGGTGCGTGGGGTACGCTCTAAGCGATTTCCGGGTGGTGGGAGGGAGAAGTTCCGTCACCCCTCTATTTCCGTTGAGAGCGGCCACTGCAGTGCCAGGCCCCAGAGCAGAATGTCCCCATCCGTGATGACCTCTGAGCACCCGGCCCCGCAGTGCGCCGAGACATCCTTTTCCTTGTGCACGCAGCCCCTTGTCCCTGAATAGTGACTCGTACAAGGGAAGGTTAATTGATCTGGGCAGCGCTGGACACAGAGGCCCTCCGGGGTCCTGGGACTTGAGGCTGCAGCGACCAGCTGGACTCGGAGGTCGCTGGGATCGGTCTTATTAGCGGCCCCGTAACTAAGTTGGCTGTGCCTGCGGTCTCTGGGGTGAGAAACGGTTCGGTCTTCTTTTGCGCGGAGCCCAAGTCCCCTCCTGAGCAGGTGCGCACGCCGCTGCCAACGAGCACTGTGGCCTCAGCGCTGTTACCAAACTCATTTTTACCGAGAACAAAGAAGTCGGCTTCCAAACCGAGAGCCCAGTGAGAAGAATGGCTCTTTTATTCAGGGCATCCATTTTACATCCTCCCTGTTTAATAAAACAAAGTCTGAAAACGTTGGATTTGGCTCCTTTCTAAGCCAGCTCGCGGCGCACACGCGGGCCCGCCGAAGCCGTGTGAGTGTGAGCTGTGTGCCTTCCGCACACGCCCCAGGAGCCCGCCGTGGGGACGCTGGAAGGAACAGCATCTTGTATATTTTTGGGCCCTCTGAGAATGAAGAAGGAGTCCATTTGAGAATTTGCTGGAGATTCTGCATTTGATTGTATAAAAATAGCAACTCTGCTGTTTTCTGGTTTTTTGCATAGCATCCAGCAAGAACAGGATTTCTGTTGGAATCGTGTGTTTCCAGGGAGGTCTGAGGACGCTGGAGAGAGGTGCACTGGGAGACAGGACTTTTAAACCTTCCCGATGTTTCCTCTGTCTTCAAGCATGTGCAGTATTTCCTATCAACGTGTGCTTACTTATGATAATGAAGCTGTCCTTTTAATTATCTTAAAAATTACCATCCTGGACATTGTGGGGCTCTGCCTAATGGGTGGTGTGGGCACCCTCCCATAAACGTGTGTGTGTGTGTGTGTGTGTGTGTATTGATTTCCCACAGACAGCTCAGCGTGTCTGGAGGGAACTGCATATTCACTGATGCTTGTCAGTGATGGAGGGAAGAGGCTGCACTTGAATTCTGAATATTTATCTCCTGGTTTTTTGTTTTTGCCCACCCTTGCAAATTTTGGACCTGACACGTATTTGTGAGCAAGTCTCCAGCTTGCAAGCTTTACTTTCAATTTGACATCAGAGGATTGTTAGAGACCACAAGCCAAAATAACAGATTCTCAAGTCTGGCGTGTTACTTTGCAGGGTATAAAATAGGACTTTTTTCTTGGATGCATTTTGGCTTACTGGTGTGGTCCACAGGCCAGTTTCCAGCTGACGTTGTATGAGTTGAGAAAGCGTCTTGGCTGGAATGGCAGGTGATGGGATCGAATTTTCCTTATGGACAGCTTCTCATCTCAAGAATGCATCAGAATCCAGCTCCCGTGCGGGCTGCGTGACCTGCGTGCTGCCCAAAGGACACCTGACTGCCCACTCACCGCTGCCCGCGGCTGCCCCGGGCCTCAGCCGCTGCAGCAGCGCGAGGCTCAGTGGATATTTACACAGCGCCAGGCAGAGCCCTGATCTTGTCCACCCGAATATCAGATTGGTTGATGCAAATGATTTTAAGCTTCTCTCCAGATGTCGGACAATGTGTGAACAGCTGGATCATCTTTACCAAGCCAGCTGATTTTTCTGTAGTCCTATTAGACACCGTTTCCTCAATATGGCTAAGGAGGTGCAGGAGCAAGACGCTCTTGTAATAAGGCAGCAAATGACCAGTGTCTCCTGTGACGTCACAACAGATGACTCAGGGCGGCCTCACGATTACTCCACAGTGGAAACCTCTGCCTCACCAGTAAAGCACTGTGACACCCTTATTGTGATTTTTTTTTTTTTTTTGGTCTTTTTGAGACAGGGTCTTGCTGTGCAGTTCAGGCTGGCCTTAAATCACTTTTAGCCCAGGCTGGTCTCGAACTTACAACGACCCGCCTGCCTCAGCCTCCTGAGTGCTGGGGTTACAGATGTGTGCCACCACGCCCGGCTCTCATTAAGATTTTTGATGCCCTGAGGATTAAGCCTTTCCTAGCAGGTATGACCCTCATGGTTAATTAGTACTAGCTGTCGTTTCTTAGTACCTGCTAGGAGCTTGTATTCAAGTTCGAAATTCCTATTCCTGTTTCTCTCCCCCCCACACACCATTAAAGCCATGATTTTAATAATATTTGCTGTTCTGTGCATGCTTGCTACGTTTCAGGTTCTTCAGGAAACTGTTGCAATCCTTATTTAATTCTCATCAACAACTTCTGAGGAAGTCACAACTGTCTCTATTTCTCTGATGAATAAACTGGCCCCAGAGAGGGGACATTCCTGCCTGAGGTCACATAGTTCTCTCTTTCAGAGGCACAGCACCGCTACCAGTGTCCCCAAGTCGAGCCAAAGCTAAGTGGATAAACACTGAGGAGGGTGCCCCACGCGTCCTTACACACTTAGCC
>RJWM01007305.1:0-62283 GCA_004363535.1 Dasyprocta punctata
TTTGTAATAGCCAGATCTTGGAAACAACCCAAGTGCCCATCAATCAAAGAATGGATAAAAAAGATGTGGTATTTTTATACAATGGAGTACTACTCAGCTATTAAGAAAGATTGTATTGAGACTTTTATAAGTAAATGGTCACGACTTGAGACCATACTCATAAGCGAGATAAATCAAACCCACATGTGTAAATACCATACTGTCTCCCTAGTGTAAGAAATGGAAAAGTATATATGATTCAAAATTTATAATAAATACTACATAAGGGTAAAAAACAGCTGAAAGAGCAAAGATAATCAGGAAGGCAATAGGCAGAAAGAGAAAAGGAAAGAGGAAAAGATATAAACCTGTATATATGTATATGTAAGATAACTAAAAAGAACACTGCTGAATGTATTCGTTATTGAGAAAGAACAATTAATACCCATATGATTAGATCAATCTAGCATGTCTATATCTGTTAATGTAAGAAACCATTTTAAAGATAATGATGTGCAATATTGCAACCATTGTCAAGCTTCTATCTCCCGGTTTTGTAAACCTGCAATGTTGTGTATTTACTCTAGTCGTTTGTCTCTTTTGCTTGTTGTTTTTACTATATATGTCGTCTCTTTTTTGTTTTGTTTTGTTTTGTTTTTCTTTGCTTAAATAAAAAAATAGATTTTTAAGATAAAACTATTTTTTTGATGATGATAAAATGACCAAGTCATCAGAAATATGTAAAAAGTATATAAGCACATAACAATATAGACTCAAAATAAATGATGCAAAACTGACAAAGTTAAAAAAGAAACTGACAACTAAAAATAGTTGCATATTTCAATGTCTCACTTTTACTAATGAACATGACAATTATGCATAATACTGATAAGAAAATAAAATGCTTGAACAACACTATAAACTAGTTAGACATAACAAACTCCATCCAAAAAACTTTTTCAAGTTGAAACCAAATGATAGGCCATAAAGCAAACAAATTATATAATCTCAGAAAATGGAATCAAATTCCGATGTTCCAATCAACAACAGAGAAAAATGGGAAACTCACAAATATGCAACAATTAAATGCATACTGATTTTAAAAATGAGCATATCTAAGAAGAAAGTACAAGAAATATCCTTTACATGTCTCCTTGAGGGTGTTTCTGGAAAAGATAAGCAGTCAAAATGATGGCCTCAGTAAAGAGACCCACCTTCATTAATGTGGGAAGGCACCATTTGACTGTGGGCCCAACAGGGCAAAAGGGCACAGCAAGAGTAAACTTGCTTTCTCCTTGGGTTGAGACATTCACCCATCTTTTTTAGACTCTGATGTCAGAATTCCTGGCTCTTAGACCTTCAGACTGACTGACTTCACCACCAGTTTTCCTGGTTCTTCAGCATGCATAAGACAGACTGTGGGACTTCTCAGCCTCCACAATGGTGAGCCAATTTTGGAGATAAAGCTCCTCTTTTATGTATATATGTCCTACTTGTTCTGTTTCTCTGGAGAATCCTTGATAATAGTCTCCCTGATGGTTTTTTCCAAATCAGATGATGAGGTGAAGGACAGATGCAAAGCCTTAGAGGAAGTGCTAGGTAATCCTTGCTCTCTTCCCACCCTCCTTAGTCCAGCTCACTGTCTTGTTCTCTGACTCCACTGGTCATCAAAGTCCCCAAGGCACAGCAGACCCTGTTTGGAAGCCAAAAATCAGCAGTAGCACCAGGCAGTATGAGCCTCCCTCAACACCCACCTGAGGTCCTGCTTTAGCACTGGACATGCTGGCCTTGTCAGCTTACAGTATCTTGATGTCTCTCAAGGTCCCCTGCTTCCTTTCAGGACTCTCATACTTCCAATAATGTGTAAGGCTGAATTTCCCCCTTATCTCATGAGGTTCCTAGGGCATCTGCTGCAAGAATGAACCCTGGCTGATACACAGGATCTTCCCATTGTATTTGCTTTCGTCATTCAGGAAACAAACATTTTGAGCATTTCATATATCCCACCCATTACTCTTGGATGCTGTGATGAACAAAGCAGATACTATCCCTTCCTCTGAATTTACACTCTGTTCAGCAGTTGGCACAAAGAATTCAGCAGCTACAGAACAAGAAGAATGCACCAGCAACAGGATTCTCCTCTTCTGGGGCCTCAGCTACAAGGAAAATGACAACAATTCAGAGGTCTGGGTGGGACTGAAGTAAAAACCTCCCATAGCTATTCTGCCCCAAAAAGAAGGTAAGTCCTGGGAGAGTCTGAGCCTGGAAAAGAAACGGCCCGAGGCTGCTGGGGAAGGCTCATACCACATGCTCAGCTTTGTCCCTCACAATTAATTTCACTCAGTCACTTCCTTTAACTCCAGGACCTATTTCCCATTATATGCCACTTATCTTGGGGTGCCGCCTCTTGACCTCACCCCCTAGGGATATACTTAGAACTTGCCAGGTGGGTTCTCTCTACCTCCACCTCCCCTGCCTGGCCTAGGTTTTCTCAGGAGGACCCTCCAGTTGACTGCACACACTCTCTAGAGGTGCATTTTCTATAACCTCTGCCTCAGGAAGGAGGTGGCATATTCCACTGGGGATGTACACTCACGTGCAGGTTGTATCAGTGGATAGGCAGTTGAAGGATGAGGATGGGGCCTCACAGTAAGCATCACCTGAGGTGTGAAGGGGTAGAGAGGCCAGCAAGAGCTGGTTGGAGAACTGATGGGGACCTTCAGACACTCCACCAGCACAGAGCTGTAGAGAATATGAATCCCTGTGAGGTTTTGGGGTTCACTTGCAAAGGAAAAGCAAAGTCTTTGTATCTGTGAACATCATTGTTAATAGGACTAGCTTCAATTTAAAACTTACTCAAATTATAAGAGGAAAGCATGAAATGAACACAAATAAAGGAAATAGATTGTCCTTGGTGTCTATCTTAGTTACTTTTCACTTGTTGCTGAGACAAAATACCTGATGCCCAAAATTAGGGAAGGAAAGGTTTATTTCTCTTACAGTTTTTAGAGGTTTCAGTCCATAATCAGCTGGCTCCAAGGTACAGTGGCATGACACTGGAACAACACTTCAAGACAGCAGCCAAGCAAAATCAGCCAGAGTAAAAGGGGGAAGAATAAACCTCTTCTCCTCTTTTATATAGTACACAGGACACCCACACACACACACCAGGGTGGGTGTAGCATCCACAAATCTCCTTGCCTTCTTTTGCACAGAATGAGGATATTTATAAAGCGAGAACCCTGTCTCCCTCCTGAGTCTCTCAGCTAAACTTCTGACCTTCTCAAATTGACACAATGAACAGGTAACTGCTTGTACTCTACACCCCAGGATGTAGAGCTACTGCCTTACTTAATTAAGCTTCTAAACTTCTCAAGTTGACACAATGTATAAACCATAACAGTGTCTATGATTATATCTACAATACAGCACCCAAGTTAACTTGGAAACTGACAACAATTCAGTAATTTCACTCTTTAATTTGACAAACCTCCCCTGAATACTTAGTGGATAATTCCTGGCCCTAGAAATAAAGTACACTTCCTATCCATAGAAGGGGAGGGAAAGATTGAAAAAGTAAGCATTTAATTATAAATACACCATGTGCTACCTCTTACAAATGGAAGCTGTAGTGGGGTGCCTATTGTTCCCCAAATTCCTACACTATTAGAATATTGAAAATGAAATGTTATTTGGAGTTATGGTCTTTACAGATGACACTACTACCTAATTGTGGGCTCAATTCCAGTGGCCTCTTTATAAGCAGAGAAGATGTACAGAGACATTCACAAGTAATTAAATACTAAAATTACCTTACAAAACAAAAATTTTGATTAAGGTAAAAACATTAAGAGGAGAAACTTCTTCTGGACTATCTGTATGGTCCTTAATGCAATCACTTGTGTTCTTGTAAGGCAGACACACAGAGGAGGCTTCATGGCCAATGAGACAGAGACCAGAGGAGGCAGCCACAACTCAGGAATGACAGCAGCCACCAGACACTGACAGAGGCAGCATGGTCCTGCCAGACTGTAGGCCCTCTAGCTTCCAGATTGGTGAGAATATGAATTTCGTTAGGTTAAACCATGTAGGTGGTGGCAGTTTGTTAAGTTACAGGAAATAAATACTGAGTCTTTAGGCTTGTCATCCTCTAGAGTCTTTATTCTGCTCCACCTGGGATGACGGCAGTCCTGGTAGTAATTCTGAGACATCCCTCTTATGTTCTAAGTACTGCTATCCAGCAGGCATAATCTGTGAATGCTAGAGAAGATCATCACAGCCTTCATGCACAACTCAAAGAACAAGCAAGTCCTGCACACCCACACAGAGCCCAGTGCCCTTCTCAGTACTGAGCACATTTCATCTGACTTCACCCTCTCATAGCACCAGGCTGAGCGCTATTACTGGGCCCATTGCTCAGCTGAGGAAGATACAGTGCAGGGAGACTAGGTGGCAGTGGAAGAGACAGCTGATGGGGAGCAGAGCTGGGGTCCCAACTCTGGGAGGATTGACTCTGAGCCCTGTTTCCCTCACCAGACTATACAGCCTCGAGTAAAGCACTGCCTCTGAATCTTATCTACTATTGAAATTCTCTGGGGAATAACCCATACTAGACTTTGTTCAATGAAAATAAAGCCCAGAGTGTTAAATAAATACTACAGACATACTTTTCCATCATGATCAGTTCAGAGATAAAATTTAACTACCATTCTCCTTAAAAACATCACACAACATTCAGCGACTTCCAGGATGAGCCTAAAGGAGTTTTAGCCACAGTGGATAAATATGGGAAATCCCCTTTTCAATCAAGAGTGTTTCCTCCTCAAGTTCTCATTGTCAATTGCACATCTTGATATGTGACCCATTATTCTCTCCATCACCTCTGTAACACAGACCAGGCAAGTACATCCCCAATCTGCTGCTGCCCACTGGAGGGAAGGGGTGTCTCCAGTCATGCGTCTAAGCATTGGTGAGGATAGGCCTTGGTTGAAATTATAATTGATTAGTAGAAAGTCTCATCTCAGGAATTCCCTCTTGAGAAAAATGATTCAATTTTAAGTGCTATATCAGTATTTTTAAAAATCCTGATAAAAGTATTAAAAGATGAGAAACTTTCTGGCCTGTTAAGCTTGATTTTCAAAAAAAAATAGCATTTTTAGGAGTTAGGTTAGGACAGATTTTAGTGCAAACTATAATTGGTTGGTGAAAAATGTAATCTTCTCTGTGCTGAGACATTTCACTACCACTGCTTCCTGCGAAATAAGATGGAGGATGGAGCCTCATCTACAATTACCTATTGAACTTAAAAGATCTGAACAATGGCAGCTGGGTTCCTGATATCTGGAGCACAGTGCACACCCTGACAAGCCTCAGGCTCTACCCTAGCATGGGAGATGGCCAGCTGGGCTGGGACAAGAGTCTGCAGGGAAGAGAGACCACGGAACAGAGTTGGGGCAGGCTGAGGTTCTACTCCACTCATCAACCAGCTGTATTACCTTGCCCTGCACACTCCATGGCTTCCAGCCCCATTTGCCCTCCTATAAGTGAGGATTACAATTGTTAGAAATAAGAGTGTGGCTTATTACAAAGCTGGGCAGAAAATAAGGGTTCAGTGCCTGTCTTGGTTACTTTTCACTCGTTGCTGAGACAAAATACTCAACACCCAAAATTAGGGAAGGAAAGGTTTATTTCTCTTACAGTTTTTGGAGGTTTCAGTCCATAATCAGCTGGCTCCAAGGCAGGGTGGCATGGCACAGGGGCAACACTTCAAGGCAGCAGCCCAGCAAAAGCAGCCAGAGTAAAAGGGGGTCAAGAGCAAGCCTCTTCTCTTCCCTTATATTGTACACAGGACCCCACCCCCACCCCGTCCCTTGGGTGTAGCATTCACACCATCTGCCTGCCCTCCTCTTGCACAGGCTGAGGATGTTTACAAAGTAAGAACCCCGGTTCCCTCCTGAGTCTCTCAGTTAAACTTCTGACCTTCTCAAATTGACACAATGAACAGGTAACTGCTTGGGCTCTACACCCCAGGATGTAGAGCTGCTGAGTTACTTAATTAAGGTTCTAGACTTCTCAAGTTGACACAATGTATAAACCATAACAGTGCCTGATCATAAAGATTCCTTATAGAACCACAACCTGGGAAGAACACAAATCGATAATTTTCAAAGCTATTTTCCTCAATCCCCAACTCCATCTATCCCCAGGATCTCAACCTCTGGTAGTTCTCAGTCTACTCTCTGCTGCTATGAGTTTGACTTGTTAAGAGCTCACATATACATGACATCATGTAGTATTTGCCTTTCTGTGCCTGGCTTATTTTATTTAACATATCCATGTTGTCCAAAATGACAGAATTTCATACTTTTTAAAGACTGAATTGTATTCCATTGTGTTAATGTACCACCTTTTCTTTATCCATTCATCAGTTGATGGGCACTCAGGTTAATTTCATTCTTTGGCTACTGTGAATAATGTCACAACAAACATGAGAAAGTGGCTATCCCTATAAGATATTGATTTCAAATTTTCAGTTTTCATAAAGCTTGTCTCTTTGTCCCCTTGTAGCTCTGTGAATTAGGTAGTAGATAATAGCTGTCATGACTAGGATTTCTATTTTTCTAATTAAACAATTCAGAGATTAAAATCAAACTTTTGCCCAAGTTCATAAAAGTGGAGATAAAAAAAACAGGCCACAAGTTTGCCTTTTCATGTTTTTTTCTGAGAGACCTATTATACAAGATTATTTCCTCTTGTGGCATGATAAATAACTGCAAACGTAAAGGCTTAAAACAGCACACATTTATTCTTTTACTACGTGAGGGTAAAGAAGTCCAAAATAGACCTCATCGGGCTACAATTGAGCTGTTGGCAGGCTGCATTTCTTAAGGAAGATTTAAGGAAGTATCTTTTCCTTGATTTTTTTTTTAAGTTCCCAAATGTCACCTGCATTTCATAGCTTATAGTGTTTTCTCCATTTTAAAACTAGCAGAGCAGTATCTTCAAACCTTTTTTTTTTTCTTTTGTTTTGTTTAAGATAGGGTCTCCTTACATAGTACAGGCTGATCTTGAACTCACAGCAATCCTTTTACCTCAGCCTCCTAAAAGCTGGGATTATATAGGCATGTGCCACCACTCCTGGCACATTTTCAAATCTTGCTCTGATCCCAACATTCTCTCTGCTCCCTCTTCTACTTTAAAGGCCATTGTGATTACACTGTGTCCCTGTAGGTCATCCAGAATAGTGTCATTATATAAAGGCCAACTAATTGATTGGCAGCTTTAATTTTACTACCACAGTTTACAACTTTAATTCCCTTCTGCCATGTAATAAAATATATTCCTGGTTCCAGAGATTAAGATCTGAACAGCCTTGGGAGGTCATCATGCTGTCTACCAAAACTGTTGAAGAATATTTTGCAAATGAAAAGGGGACCAAGAAATGGAGGGAAAAAAGGGGAAGGAGAAAGAAAAATAAGAAGAATCGGGACATGTTATATATATGAACCAACTTCCTACAATGAATGCAATCATTATATACTACAAATATGTACTAATAAAAATAAAAATTAAAAAATAATTCATTTTGATAAGTCAGAAATTGACCTAAAGGAAGAAAAATGCAAAGATCAATAATGAGCAAAGTGTTTGTTAAATGTCTCCATAAATAAAATTAATTTTGACTATAACATAGTCCTAAGGATAACACTGAGAAAAAATAAGATGATGGAATTAAAATACAAACAGATAATATTAAAGATGAAAGAAATTATCTGAACTAAATTCTAATATTCTTGTTCAGTAGGAGGAATGATTCTGATATGCATGTACTTCAGATGTCATTAATTTAAATATATGCTGGATATAGTGGCACACACATAATCCTAGTACTTGGGAGGCTGAGGCAGGAGGATCATGGAAAATTCAAGGCTAACTTGGTTTATGTAATGAGTTCAAACTTAGCCTGAACTACATAGAAAGACTCCATCTCAATCCCCTCCCTAATCATGTAGGCCAGGGGAAAAACAACAAATGAAACTGTTTATTAAATAACACAGAAGGGGAAAAAGGAGGAATAAAGTATACCAGGTGGAAAATAGAAAATAAGTTGATAGAAACAGACAATATGTTTGCTTATGTGTGATTTGTTTCCATTTGCCCATTAAAAAAAATTCCTAGATGAAATACTATAATACTTATTTGAAATGTACTATATCTACAGCATAATTATACAGACAGATTGATCATTGAAGCTAGAAAGAGACACGATAAACAAAAAAGTACCTGTGAATCAATAAAGTTTCAAATAAACTTCCATCCTGGATAGGTAGCCAAAGAAAATGTAGGATTTTAAATCTATAGCAACATAAACACAAACAATTGTTTTATATAAGTATGTCTCATGTGATATTTGGAACATAGTTATACTAAAAAATTTGCTGTTTATATTAAATTCAAATTTAACTGGCTTCCTGTTTTTTTAGGTTCTTGCTTTGTTTTGTTGGTTTTGTTTCATTTTGTCTCATTTTGTTTCATTTTTCTCAATCTAGCAGCTCTAGCCCAGAGCTCCCAGGAATTAGATCTTTACTAACTTGGGTGATTTACACCAGAGTGGGCAATCATAGAAATAAACATGTGACTCCCACATTACCCATTTCCTCTAGGGGGAAGGCAGCTTACTCCTGAACTGACTACTAAACGCCTGGGAGTCCTTTGGAAACCCGCCTTGGCTGGGGTAGCTGGGGCCCACCCACACCTGCCATTTGCAGCCCTTCCTGAGACTACCATGGCTTTATAGAAACAAAGGAGCCAGGGAAAGCAGTGCAGTCATTTCCTGTAGTCACACCAAGGTTTCCTGGAGTGTTGAGCTGATTGGACCTAGAATTGAATAGTCCCTGGAGAGTTCTATGGTCTCACTTCAAATATGTTGGGCGATGAGGAGTCCTGACTTTGTGGCTCCTGGAACACACTGCATCCACAGCAGGGGCGGGGCAGCCAACCTTCCAGGACCCATTCTGGCCGAATTTCTTCTTTCAAGCACCTAATTCTCCTTCAAGCACATCCCCACAGAGAGTCCTTAATGAAATTTGAATATCTAGAAGACAAATTAAGTCCTTAAATCGAGCAGCCCAAGGAGCTCCTCTTTGTATTCCTGTCATGTGTGCCCACATCCCAAGATCATGTGCATTTTGCTCAGCAAACCTCATTATTCAGTAAATCTTGATGTTAAAGGATTCTCCACCTGCTCAGCACTCCAGTGTGTCAGTCTGCTTTCCCTAGGGCAGAGCATTTGCCCTAAGGGACCTCTTGCACCAGACACTTCCCTGTGGCTCTCCCAAGTTCTGGCAGGCAACAGCAACTTCTGTTCCCACTGTGCCACTTGTGTGGCAGCTCTTGTGGCCACGTAAGTGCCAGGGACAACAGATGGCTGCTGTGCTGGGTGGAACTATTCCTCATGGTCACCAGATGAGCCAGGGAGTTCAAAGGGATTCCAGGCAGATGCCTGGCAGTTCTGGCTCTATGAACTTGTTAGTGTTGCTCAATTTGAAATGAGCCAGCAAAGCCAGTAGCTTACAGGATGAAACCCAGACTTCATTTGCAACCATCTAAGGTCCCTAGATCAGTCATAGTGACTAATTCTGGGAAATAATTAACTTCTTTGAAAAATCAAATGAATGTTAGCATTTCCCAATTTCTGTAGGGACCTAGGGGGCTGGTTCATGACAGTGAGACACACACCGCACTTTCCACATTAATGAACCCTTACCCCTACTTCAGAGTCAGAGGCGTGATCACTCACACACTGAGCTCCATGAGGAGGTGTAGCTTTGAGAATTCTGAAAGCACTTTCAATGTATGTGACACCATTCAATCCTCAAGGCCAAAGCCATTGCATAGAAGAGGAACCAGAGAAAACAACATAAGTCATGGAGTGGCAGGAATTGGTCCTCTGCTCGTTTTTAGGGCTAAAGGTTTGTGTAGAGCTGTCCGAACACTCGCCGATTATAACACGGGTGCAGATGGAACTATGTGGGGACAAATTGCCTTAGATATCCTGGACACATGGGTTAAACTGCAGCGTGTTGCATAACAATAGTTCAGTAGTGACAATGCCATGTACAACACTGGTCCTGTAAGATTATGGTGAGCTGAAACTGTCCTATTGCCGAGTGACGTTACAGCCATGGGAGCATCCTGGCACATGTATTACTCACGTGTCTGCGGTGCTGCTTATCGAACACACCTGCCACATTGCCACTCACATAAAACTGCACATACAATTATGCATAGTAAACAATACAAGGTAAGGGTAATAAATTGTTTATCATTACATATGCTGCCATAACGAGAACAATAACCTGTTACTATCATAGAGTGCATGTTTTCTACTTGTTAAAAAAGAAACATGAAAAATGTTTAAGCTGGCCACAGTCTCATCCATCACATGTTTAACCCCATCTCATGACTGCACAAAGGAGCCAAGCTGAGTGCTTGATCTGAACCACAAGGTTTGTGTAAGTGCCCTCTGTGAGCCATGCACAGAATTTCCTGCGATGTATTTCTTAGTATCCCATCACTAAGTGTCACATGAGTGTATTATTATACAATATCCAGTACTGTGAAGGACAGAGAGGTCAGAGATGTAAATGGAAGGCAGGATATGCCTAACCTGTGGCCTCTTCCCTCAACCTTTCCACACTAAACTCCTTCCCCAGTGTTACCTGTACCTTCTCTCTGATTCTCACATTTTCCCCACTTATAATTATCTTTATTATGCCTCTTTACACAGTCCCTTGTCACTTTCTTTCTTCCCAACTAGTCTCCAAACTCCTGAGGACAAGTCCTATGATGACATCACAGTGACCTAGGCGCTAGCATGAAAAACTCCATGGGCCATCACAAGAAAATCTGCTTCAGAGGCATGCGGCACGTCTGAGAGCAGCTACCCACAGGCCTAGGTGCCTTGGAGATGAGCAGGACAAGAGAGGAAGTACAGAAGGAGTTATGAAGCCTGTCATGGTACTGCATTGAAAATACACATTTGTTTCCCTAAGATCTCCATATCCTATTTTTCATGACAAATATTTCCAATGCCAAAATGAATTTTAGTTGAAAAATTTTATGTATATTCTGTGCACTATTTAATCTTCCTGATGTATACTACAGGCTAATCTAAACCTATTTATCTGATTTTAGGCCTGCATCATCTATTCCCTAAGAATCTCTCAGGACAAGAAGTTCAGCAAACTGGAGTTTCCAGTTCACCCCAATGTGCAATGTTAGGGGCACTCAACACATCATGCTCAGAGAAAAGGGCACTGGGTCAGTCCTGGCCATAGTGGCTTAGACATGGACCTATCTAGACCTGTGGAGAAACCCCAGTCACAGGTAAAGCAGTGAGTTCCAGCAGAGGTAACATCCCCTGGGGCAGGCTGGCTGCCATAGGGGTGACCTTGTGGAGTTACCCTGCCCCTATTGTTTACATCTTGGATGATCAGAGGACCACGTCTTGCCTAACCTTGGTTGCTGTGGAAACAGCATAATGATGTGATATCCTACTCACTGGCAGTGTTGCCTGTTTTGATAGGTTTCCTTTCCATCTGAACTATGTGTATGATCTCCCAATTTTCATAACAGCTGCTAAACTTTAGAAGCATTCATTTTATATCAGGCATTGATTATATGATTCCTCATTTATCTTCCTGGCAATCCTACCAGTTAGATGTTGTTATTATCCTCCATCCACATAAGCATAAACTCGTGCTACAAAAAGTTAACAAACTTGCCCACAGTCACACAACTGGCAAGTGGATGGCATTGGAGTATGCTTACAAAGCAGACTACAGCTTATCCAACGTGATGCTGGTCAAACAGACTTCATTACTTCCAATAATCTCAGGTAGAAGGGCCATTCAGCCTGTCTCATGCCTTCCTGGATATGTTGCCTAATTTAATTTAGTTCCTGAGAGTCAATACTTGTATTATTTCAAAGGAAAATGAAAACATTCCAGGAGAACATTTGAGTATAATTTCAAGCTCAAAAGAACACAAAGATCACTTTACAAAGAAGTCCTATAACGAATAAACTCTTCATGGGGGTTGGGGAGAAGCAGGAAAAATAAAGTTGGATTTCCTTGGGATCAATTCAACTCTTTAATTCTGACTCTCAGTTACTAACAAAACATTCTCCTGTGCAGCCCTTCACCCTACACCACTTTATCAAGCAGGAAATTATGGAAACCTTTATTAAAATTGATGCATCAACATATCTATTGTTCTCTTGAGGAAATTTTAGGAAAGAAAGATGACTAAATTCTCCAGAACTTAAGATTTGGTGATAGAACACTTGCTATCTTCTTAGCATTCCGTAAAAAAAAATTTGCAGAATCAAAGAAAGAAATGCATTTTACAAGGAAAGATAAGATAAAATCAAAGAAAAGAATGTGGTAGATACCAAGGGCTTGGGACTGAGGGGGCTTGGAAATGTTAGTCAAAGGACCCAAAGTTGCAGGTGGACAAGAGGAATAAATGCAAGATCCCTATTGTGTATCTTAGTGATATTGGGGCAGAAAAATGTGATACATTTCCTCACCCCTCACAAGGGTCACAGCATGTACTCCTACAACCAAAGATGGATTAACAAGAAAGAGGAAAGCATGACAAATTCATGTACTCAAAGGTTTACGTGACCAGTGGAACCTTTAGAAAGATAGTCCAACACCCTGGGAAAACTATCTGATTTTATTCTTAGGTTCTATGAAGAATGAACAGCAATATAGAAGTGTGACTAGATAAAAGATCTGAGCTCATACAATAAACTAGAGGGGGCAGGGGTAGCAAGACCTGCCTGCCCCCATTCTTCTTGACCTGTGTGGGCAGACTTCCATCTTCTCTGGTGTAGGGTAGGACCGTTCTAGAATGAGTGACCTTTCTAGGTTATACAGCTGCCTTAGCGGCAGTCCCGGAACAAGACTGGATTGTCCTTACGGTTCACCCCTCACTACCCAGCTAGCCCTGTCCCTCTGCAGTCTGGGTTGCAGTACCTGGTTGAGTCTTTTTCACTCTGTGTATTACATGAGCACTTCACTGTCCTTTCTGTTCCCCTTTTAACTTGAATAATATCTGTTCTTCCTATAAACTTATCAGAGATAAACCAGGCTCAGAAAAGCCTCCAGGCAGTTCCTCCGTGGCTAGGACTGCCCAGTGAGGCTAATATCACACCCTGGTCAGTCAGTGGGCTACCTTGCTGGGGGGAAGGAGGGTGTATCATGGCAATAAGCAGCACTCTTCACTCTCTGTGGTCCACAGGGTTTGACACCAATGGCATGTCAGTACTTGGAGGTCACTGAGTGAGTGTGCAAATGATAGTGATTCCAGGCTGATAAAGGAGTGTCATTGGTTCCTGCTCAGGTCACAATGTCCTCCTGAAGACCCACCTTAGACTGGACACCACTGGAAGTATTCTAAATTTTGTATCTAATGCTGAGTTATGTATACCCCTACAAGGTTTCTTCAAAGATTATGCAAAGACCTGAAGCCATTGGATAAGTGCAGTGTCACTCCCAGCGGACCAGGTATACAAAAACAAGCGAGAACAAAAGGAAGTATAAAACAATACTTTTATAATGAGGCTTTTAACAGATGAAACAAAAGGTCACCAGAATACTCTTGCCTTTGCACTTAGCCACTGGAGTTTATGCTGCAGATCCTCTGAAAGGTCACGTTAGCCCATCTACTGGGCTCCTTGTCTGGAAAAGCTTAAGGAATATTTGCAAGGAAAAAGCTTTCTCTCTGTCCCCTGAATAGTACAGAGCAGCAAAAGTAAGCTCAGAATGATAGTGCTTGATTCCCTCAACCTTCCCAAGTCAAAGTTAGCATAACGCTTGCAGACTTGGAACAAAGACAAGAGAAGTCAGGAAGAGACAAAAGTTTATTTAAGAAAATTTTACCATTTAATATCATGCAATATGGTGTGTAAAGAAGACTACGGGCTTCAGAGACAAGGAATTCTGGCTCTGCCACACATATTTGTATGACCTAGGACATGTCAAGCCTCAGTTTGTTACATTAAATCCACATAAAGACCTGGTCTATGGCCTGGCTGACCACAAGTGCCAGGCAATGGGGGCTGATAGGGACATCACTGTGGTTCAGATGTGGTTTGTTCTCAAGGGTGCACATGTTGGAATCTTACTCTTCAGTGTGGTGATGTAATCAGGTGGTGGATCTTTTAAGGGGTAGGACCTGGCAGGAGACTTTTAGGCCACAGGGGGCAATCCTTCAGAGAGGACTGAGGTAGCTGTCCCTGGGCTTTAGTCAGTTCTCGAGGGTTGTTATGTAAGAGCTAATCTGGCCCCTCTCTGGCTTCCTGTGTTGCCATGTGATCACTTCCTCTCGTACACTCACCTGCCCTGATTCCATGTGGTGGCAGAGCAAAGGGGACCATCTCTAGAGCAGATGTCAAGGCTGTACTCATGAACTTCCAAAACTCTAAGCTAAAGAGATCCCCTTTCTTTCAAATCTCCTAGCTTCAGGTATTTGATATAGCAAATGAAAATGAGCTAACACAGGAACTTCTACTCTAAGCATTTGGAAGGCTAATTGTTTTACCTGTACGCTGTAGATTTGACTTGATCTTGACACGGTGGCATACAGGGTGTCTAATTAAGTGGAAAAGGGCAAATGATTAAAAAAATGAGAATAGGAGAAAAATTCTCCTTAGTCTCCTTAATGCCCAAATCATTTCTCTCATATTTAAAAGACACTAGAAGTCCACATTAGATAGTTCAAAGTCTTCTCGGGGACTATGAAGAGATCAGAGCTAAATGGGGGCCCTCAACTCTTGATCTCACACAGGATTAGACACTGCAGAGTTCACAGCAGTTAAGAAACAGACAGGGCATGTCCAGGAGTGTGTGTAGATGAGCCTGGTGGGGCAGGAGATATGGCTCATTTGGATTGATTTGGTTTCGATTTGGTTTTTGTTTTCTAATATGTACTCTTAAATTTATAATTGTCACATAATTGTACATATTTATAGGGCACAGTACAGCATTTCAATGTGTCACATGTATACCATGTATAATGATCAGATCCAGGTAATAAGTGGATCCATCATCTTAGGCATTTATCATTTTTATTGAGAACATTTAAAATCCTCTTTTACCAGCTATTTTAAAATACTCAGTTAATCGCTGTAACCAAGTTACCTTTCTGTACTGAGGAAAATTAAACACTATTCCTCCTTCCCAAACACTCCTGTAATGACTAACCATCCTCCCCTCAGTCACTTTCCCACCCATCCCAGTCTCTGGCAACCATTATTTTACCCTCTACTTCTATAAGACCAGCATTTACAAATGCTGTCTTCACCCGGTTTTCAGGCCCTATAGAGGCCAGTTAGCTCCTCTGCTTTGGTAGCCAAATAAGTCCACACTCCAACATCCTCCTTTATAGCAGTCCCATACTCTATGTGTCCTAATTACCCTGAGGGGCCAGTACCAGACCCCCAGGAGAGCGACCCATGTGCAAAGTCCTAAAGTATCTCAAATGGGCCCATCCTTGTCACCTGACCTGCTCCTTCCCACAGAAGCTGCACAATAAAAGCATTGGCCCGGAATATCCTCTCCCTGGCCTCCTGGCCACCCACTACTTCCAGTCTGCTCTCCCCAGGGATCTGTGAGTGTAACTGACTGTAAACTCTTTCAGAAGTCTCTGCTGACCTCACCATTCTCACCCAAGGGAGCACAGTTAAAATTGGTCCTGCCCAGGGATTAGAGTAGCCTCCCAGTCAGTGGCACCATGGCATGTCTCCTCCCTGACACCTTCAACCTCTGCCATGAGGCCAGTGCCGTGGCCATTTTGCCCCTTAGGTTTTAGTCAAGCCCCTACTTTCTAGATAAAAACAAATGTTGCTGCTCCTGCTCTGATAGGGCTGTTGCTGCCTTTCTCACTCCATGGGACAGGCAGGTAGTGGGGGGGGGGGCTTTTCTTCCATTGTTTTAAATTATTGGAGTTATAATATCATGCAATAAATGCCACAGGTCTTCCTGCCGGAAGCAAACTCCTAGAGTCGGGTGGTTTGGTTTCACAGGCAGAAACCTGAGATTGCTTGCACACCTCCAAAAGAAGAGATGTTTGCTATGTTCTTCTTGCCCACAGCTATTTCTCCTAGCCTGGAAGAGGAATATGAACCTCAAAGGCTCATGGATGTGGCACCTTAGGAACCTGTACTGTCAGAAGATGAGAAGATAGTCCCAGAGACTTCAGGGCTGCTTCCTATCAACCAGCAGAGAGCAGCTTCCTTTCCCAAACCTAGAATTGATTTACCCTTCTGGTTCTTTTCCCAAGAATCTCTGGTATGTATCTTGGTTTGTTATGCCCCACTAGTGTAAAAATATTTAGCAAATTTTCCCAAAATTATTTAACTGTTAAAGTCAAGAATTTCTATAATTTTATCTGGTTATGAAATCCTTGAGTAAATAATGGCAAAATCTTTTAGTGGGAAAGTTACATAGTAGGGTGATGCTGCTACTTATAAGTACGTAGTTGGGTTTACTTCTGAAAAGCTAAATTTATCACCAGAAATTTAAATACCCTAGGATGTAGTTTTTTCTTTGAAAAATCATAGAATTGTGCTAAGAGTTTAGCTAATTGTGAGAATCTCTTTTTGGTAATGTCATTACCTAGGGAGTGATGAACTGCCCCCATGTTTGATAAATAGAGAGAACCCAACACTTTGGCTACAACAAGGGTCTCTTTACCTGAGGTAACAAATCTCTCTGCAAATAAAAAATACTTTTCAACAGACAAACTTTTGCCTCAAAATTAATGAGTAGCTTTTGAAGTTTTTCTTTCTACTGTTATATAAAATGATTAATCACAAAGAATTTACAGTATCACAAGTAATTGATAGATCAGTGAACAAATTAAAGAGTCTTGCTTCAGTACAAAAAATGATTTCTATTTTTAATGCAATTTTATTCATTTGAAAGATAAGAACAATGTTGAACTTAATCTAACCCCAGTTCTCCTGGTAAGTGCTCTAAGAAATAGGCACTAAGCTCCACCTCCAGCCTTCCTCAGTGGCTCAGGGCAGCCTAGCTCCTCTCCAGAGACTCTGAATTACCCTGATCTACCTGCCCTGACCATCCCAGATCATTTCTAAATAAGTTAGCTTTAAGTGTTTCTCACTATGAACATTGCCACCATTGAGTAACTGAACACAATCACCTTCTTGTTCTATGCATTTTGTCTTCATCAGTTACTGGCACTGTGATTGGATAAGACCACTGTCTCCTCCCAAGTGACAAGGCTCTCTGGTCCCTTGAGTTCTGTTTCTCTGTGATCTAGATACCCCAAATCATATGCTCAGAGCTCTTGCTCAATTGTAATACTCTCTTCTTTCTCTCTGTCTGTCTCTGTCTCTGTCTCTGCTTCTTCTGTCTGTCTCTCTCCCCTTCTCTGACTCCCCTTCCCTCTCATTATATGTCCATAATTCAAAATGGCTTTTATCTCTACTTATAAGTTTATAGTATTTTCTTACCTCCAGATGGTTTTAGCAGATTAGATTATAAAATTTCTTAAAAGGATTCTATTCTGATCGGTTTAGAAAAAAATAGTTAGAAATAATTTCAATATTTCTAAAGTTTCCAGAAACTGAGGAGATTGACCTTTCAATATTTTCAATTTGCTTTTTTAAAAAGTATCTTTAGAGAAACCCACTCAAGTGTTTTACACATTCAAGCTCACATAATGTCAGTAACTTTTTGGCAAATGAGATTAATTTAATATTATTGATTTAATAAAAACAACTGTTTACAAAAATATTTCTACTCTACACATACAGTTGTACTTATCAAATAAGCTAGCATTATTTCTCTCGAATATTTATGATTGTGGAAAATGTAATTGTGTCAATCAAATTAAAACACTATTTTGGCAAACTTTATTTCACCAGTAATTATGTTTTTAGTATATCAGCTGAAAAATCATTTCCAAGATCTTCAGGTAACTGAAAACTGGGACTAATACTAAGCTGATTAATGAATATTCATTAGCTATCAAGATCAATTCTAAACAAGAAAATTCTGAAACAAACTATAAAGCCTAATTTTTAAATTTTTAGAATACACTTAGGTTTATTGATGAATGTGTTTGTTTTTGCATCTTTGAGCAGCTGTCAAGAAAGCAGTTTGTGTGGTAATAGAAAGTTCTGGGGTGTGTATTCACATCTACCTCATAGCTTTTTGAGGTAGCTTTCAAAGAAACTGCTTTGGTTAAAAGTTACAGTCAATATTCATGAATGAGACCCTACTAGGAATAATACAGACAGCAACGACTTTGCATATAAACTATGAAAGATATGTTTTTCCTAAAGAGAAAAGGGAATAGTTTAGTCCCAAAGTAAAAATGATTGATTGCTCTAGAATAAGAAAGAGAAAAGTGTAAGATAAAACTGAAAAGAAAGATATGGAAGGTTCTGGGAAAGGGAGTTTTATTTGGAATACTCCATGCCAGCTAAGGTTTAGTGGGTTTACTTATAAGGTTGTCAAAAAGAACATGTTTACATTTTTCTTGGGCTGTTGGTCTGCTCTCACCAAGAGACTGAAAGCTTTCCTTTACCTTCTGAATAATCTGTCTAAAAGCCAAAGATGCTATGTCTGATCAGAACTTTCTGTGCTTCCCGTTAATTTTATCATTTCCTTGGATATTTAAGAGTACCAACCAGTCTCACTTTTGAAAGTGCTGAGATTCTTTACAGTCAGGTTGCCACCTATATGTTCTTTCAAAAAACTTTAATGTCCCTTTGGTTGAGTAGTCAACCAAGCACTGTTGCTCAGTAAACCATGGTTATATCTTAATTAAGTGTTCAATAGAGTCACTTAACAATTTTCAATATTTTGCCTTTCTAAATAGATCTAAAATAACTTTTGCACCTAAATATGTCTTGGAGGTTTACCAGAGACCACTGGAAAATCACAAGGAATTTCCTTTACTTTATAAAAGTAAGGATGTTCAAGAGAATAAGAAGGGTAGAGAAAGAAGGAATAGAGGTAGGTTGGATATTAGGCCCCAAAATACAGTTAGATAGGAGGAATTAGTTCTACTGTTCTACACCACAATAGGGGACTACTGTTCACAAAAACTTATTATATATTTTATAAATATCTAGAAGAGTTTGAAGCTTTTCAGCAAATAGAAATGATAAATGTTTAAGTATAGAGAATACTAAACTGCTCTGATTTAATCAATGCATATTGTATTCCTTTATAAAATTACCACACTTTGCCCCCACAAATGTGCAATTATTGTATATCAACTTAAAGAAAGAGATGCTAGAGATAACCAGGTTTATTTGATTTGTAACCATTGAGCTGTGTGAGAAGCATTGTCAAATCATGAGATGTGTCTTCTCCCCTAAGTTAACTTTGAGTAGGCAAAATGGTGCCAATGGAAGGGTTTCATGAACTGTGTGCATACCCGAAGTCCCCAGAGATCAGCCAGTCCTTGATGTCTACTGTTCCTAGTCAAGAGTCCTGCTGCTATGCTACCTGCTATCATACAAGATGATGCTATCAGTTATGATTGTACTTCTTTTTTAAATGTCAACATAGTTATGTTCATCTCTCTTTAATTTGAATCTAGCATTGTCTCAGCAAGTAGTCCTCTACTGGAGTTTGACACCTTATCTATGAAGTATATTAATGTTCAGACATTGTTATGGTTTATATTCCTATGGCCCCACCAAGTCTCATGCAATCATGGCATGGACACGGCTGAGTCTAACATCAGTGATTGGTTTGTTGTCTGGCACTGGGATTGGCAATGTGAGTGCTGCACCCACCCAGAGGTGGAGCCAGTATACAGTAGAAGGGCAGGAAGAAGGTGTGTCTTCTCTCTCTCGCACCGTTCACACTTTGCTGTTTGTGGCCACCATGAATGGCTGCTCCACTACACCACACTGCCTTGCAGCCAGCTGAATATGGACTGAAACCTCCAAGAACTGTAAGAAACGTTTCCTTCCCTAATTTCGGGTGTCAAGTATTTTGTCTCAACAACAAGAGAAAAGTAACTAAGACAGACACTCAGAGCCCATTCTAACCTTCCTGATCCTCTGTAACTGAATGTACTTCATATGTTCTTGATATATTTTAACTATATGCATAGTAGATTCATTGTATATTACATCAGGATTATTGTGTTACATCTAAATGTACTTGTACTATAAAAAGTATGCTATGTATTTAAATAAATCAGACATAATAACCATTCTTGTTTGAAAATAGGATTAATTTTAGAAAATAGGATTATTAGTATATAGGTATTTGTCTAAGCTTTTCAGAGTGATTTTATCATTTTGGTTTACATCCCATAGCAACAATCAAGTTTCTCTACTCAGTTTAACTATTCTTGTTATGAACTTTCATTAGACATTTCACTTTTGAAAATTATTAGTAATTGTTACCTAAGTTTCTGTAAGTCTTTTGTCATCTAAAGATCCTTATTTGTCATCTACAAATCCTTTTGATATGTCCTTGAAAACTATGAAATCAGTTACAGGCCAGAGGACTTTATCCTCAAGAACTATCTCCACACCCAGTGGAGGGATAATTCCAGGTGCCTGTGGGTACGTGACTGCTCTAGCACTGCCAGCCACATCACTCAGCTGAGTTGGAATTTCCAGAATTCTGTCCAGTTGGTCTTGGAGGCATAAGAATTCCAATCGGATAGGCTCATGAGAATGTTGACCCAAGACCTACCAGAACACACATTATTGCTCAGGACTGAACGAACTTATAAGGGTTATGGGGATTATATGTGAATGTCATTGATGTTTTAATGAACTATGTCTTAGGGACAGAAGAATAGTCCTCTTGCTTTATTTTTAAACTGTCTGTAACTCATAATAATTTAGTAGACTCTGCTTTTTGAAGTTGCAATGAAACATTTGAAAGTAAACCTTATTCTCGCCTAAGCACTCCAGAATTCAGAACTCATATTGAATGTATTTACTTTTCATGAAAATACAATTGTCTATCTAGGTTCCATAATAATCTTTATTTTCTTGTAACAGGATGCAACTAAAAACTTTGGTAACATAAATGAGACTATTCCAGAAATGCCTTATTTGAAAAAGATGGCCATTTAGTTAGATATGATCAGATACTTTTAAGAAACTAAGATTGACTTTATGAAGCAAATCCCTTTTAGGAAGATTTATCTGGTGCTTGCTTTATAGTTTCCAAGCCTTACAGATGAGTAAAGAAGGTCACTTCCTGGGAAGCCTGAGAACTTTAGAATATGCTGGAAACTTCAAGAAGAGAAGAATTTATCCAAATTTCTAAGTATTACAAATGAAATCTTGTAGCTTGTTCTAGCTTTGCTTCCTGAGCTCAAGAGACCTTTAGATACCAAATCTGAGATTCCTTACGACAATTTGCAATACAACAAACTTAAAGCCTATGTAGTAAAGTAACATTCCTACTTCTATGGAAATAAGCAAGTTGAAACTAAAGAGACCTGCATTATTTTGATCGAGAATAACCTTTCTGGAGATGGCTCAGTGATACAGTGTTTGCCTTGCATGTACAAGACCCTGTGTTCAATTCCTAGCTCTGAAAAAGATAAAAAGGAAGAAAGGAATGAAATAAGGAAGGAAAATCTTTCCCAAGTACTATGTTTAATCATGAGGTAAAGGGGAAGTGTGGAAAGAAATGTTATTTCACTAGAAGACGGTAGAGTACCCTTATGGGTTCTCAGACTCTGGCTCTGCCTTTGAGCTGTTTTGTGGCTCCTTGTAAATTGAGAGTGACTAAAGAATACACTGTCTTGCATGATAAAGAATGAATTGATTTCTCCATCCCTGTGGAAAAACTTACCCATAAACGGGGTAGGATTCTTTCACCCTGTCTAGATCACAAGTTACTTTCTATAACCTGATGTAAGTATCCATACTAACATTTTCAATTTTTTTCCTTCCTGATATCACAGAGAACTCAAACCTGGTCACCAGATTCCTACAGGAATTTCACACTGCCTGCCGGCTGCTCCTTCCCAGAATCTGAGATGCTATACGTATTAATCATTTTTCCTATTGCCGGTCACAATATCCACACTCACAGCTTAAAGGAGGAAAGGTTTAATTTAGCTCATGGTTTGGGGAAATTCAGCCCATGGATGGCTGACACAAAGACAGAAACATCATGGCAGAAAAGCGCAGCTGAGCAAACCTGCTTACTTCATAATGGCCAGGAAGCAGAGCAGAGGAACAGTGCCAGAGAAGGGAGGAGTGAGCAGCAGTGTTAGTACCCAAGGCCATTCCTCTATGACATACTCAGACAAACCCAGGGGCATACTCTGCTGATCAGCTAGGCATTTCTTAATCCAATGAAGTTGACAGGTAAGGACTAATTTTCACACCATGTGAGATGAGACATTTGGACTGGATCTAAACCTTCCAGCACATAGCACCACAACAGAGTTTGGGTAGGGTCAATCTCTCTGGAGGTCACTATCTGGTTCACTAAGGGAATTGGGCAAATGTTCAGATCATGCACAGCTTTACATAAGAGTCAACCAAAAGTGTGCACAGTGTTGAGTGTGTCCACAGCCCAACTTGGGAGCTGGAGAAACTGAAGTACTGTGCTCCTTCACCCAGCACCTGGATTTCCCTACTGGGTAGTCATCTTTAGGGCTCAGCACCTCATTCTTCCATTCAAATCAACTTTTTCAGTCATATTTCTTTCTCATTTTTGGCATCCCTCTTTTAACATGCCTGGCACTGGGGACATCAACACGACTAGTCTTTCCAATTCCATCTCACAAGTCCTCCAACCAATTTATGGAAATACCACCAGCCACAGTCACAGGAGAATATTCTCAGACCTGCTTCACCCTATTCAGCAGAATTGTGGCACTGCAAATGATTAACCAAGAACAGTGTTCACTCCTCTTCAAATAGAGGGGAGAGTTACAGGTTTGAACTCACTTGAGCAGCTGAAATTCTCAAAAACAATCGATGGTCAGGAAATCCTTTTGTGTTCTAAGACAGAAGGGAAAGGCTCCTTATGATCTCTGTGCCTGAGATAAGACCCAGTGACAGTTCCCCTCTGTGGCTTCACAAGGCCAACTCTTCTTGCTTGTGACACCCCTGAGACCTGAATGGCCCTTGTCCACCTACATCAACCTAGCCCCAGGCTCCCATCTTTTCTCTGAAGTCCACTCCGCATGATGAGTGAGTCTTCTCCAAATTCAATGGTCTGAAAAGGATTATCTCCTTCATTTGTCAGCACATTCTGTCTTTCATATTGAGAGTTTAATTTATGTATCCTAATCAAAAATATATGGAAAATAATGCCATGACATTATCTATCTGTAACCTTCCCATGCAGTGTTAGAATTTTTTCTTAATGGTTGACTGGTTTTCATCCTCTTGGGTGGAGGAGGCCATATTTTACTACTGACCACACACACATACACACACACACAGGTTAGGCAAAGGCAGTTCAGTATTGTGGTTTAATTGTTTTATTGATCAGCAAATAACCTTTCTTTATAACCAGTATCCCTGGCTACCTCGTATGTTGAGGATGTAGTCTCCTGTGGTTTGGACACAGTCTCTGAAAAGCCACTTCCTGATTTTTATTCTGACCTGAAAATACAAAAAATCCACCCCACTCTCAGGCCTGGGGTCAATGCTCATGGGGCTTAACCAGAGCTGGTATATAATAGGTGTGAAACACTAGATTTCTGACTTAGTATGAAAAATAGAATAGAAATTAAATCCTTAACAATTTCATATTGATTTCATATTGATAAGTTAATATCCTATATATTATGATAATTAAAATGTGTAATTAAAAAATTAATTTCACCTGCTTATTTTATTACTTTCTTTTGATAGCTACCAGAAAACTTTTTGTTGAACAGCACTGTCCTACTTACTTTTCTTATTGCTGAGACAAAATATCCAAAACCCAAAGTTAGAGGGGAAAAGGTTTATTTGGCCCACAGTTTGTAGGCGTTTCAGTCCATAGTTGGCTAGGCTCAAGGCAGAGTGGCTTGGCAGAGGAGAAACAGTTCATAGCAGGCAGAAAACAGCAAAAGCAAACCAGAGATGAGAGGCAAGACCACAGGCCTTTCTGTACCTTGTAGCTTTTCCTCCTCAAATACTCAATCCTAGTGCCCTTAATCCTGACATTATACCGTAAATCAACCCCAGTGTCACACACCCTAGATCTAACCACCTCTGAAAAGCTCCATCTATGACTGCATGAGGCTTTGGTGGGACATTTAAACACAAGCCATAACAAGCACTGTAACTCTATGTTCTACTTAAGTGAACCTCAACAAAACCAAAGTGAACTTAACAGGGGTCTGCTTCAGAAGGGTCAACTATTCTAAAGTCTCCCACCTCTTGTCTCCTGGAATCTCCAGAGCTGAGACTCATGATCAACAGAGTCTAAGAGCAGCAATATCTAAAGCTACACCATGGCAGAAATTCTCCAGCCCAGGTAAACCAACAGCCCATACCACTGATAAAAATATGAGCCAAGGGTCAGGGTCTTGACAAGACCTCTGGCCTGGGCACCCAGATGTTGCTCTGGTGTATTCCTAGTGCTCCTCAGGTCTAGGCTGGCTGGGGGACTCACTGGAGACTTTAACAAGGCAAGCAGCAGTGAGCAGCCCAACACCCTCAGGCATCTCTGTCACACCTTTTGCCTCATAAGCACTATCTTTTTTCTTTCTGTGCTGTGGAAAGGTTCTTAATGATAGAACCACTAGATATTCATTTGACTCTCCCTAGGGAGGCTATTGCTGTCAGTATTTAATTGTGCCGGCATTCCATTTTAAATGACTGCAGCAGCCCTGGCTGGCCTTCCCCAGAAAAGGGAACTGGATAGCTATGGGAGTCCTTGCCCTCTGGAACAGGGATCAGAGCATAGCCCTACAATCAGATGTCTACTGGTCCAAGCCAGCCTGCATCTGCCTGTTCTTCCTTCCACCTTGTGAGAGCAGCAAGTTAGACCTTAGTTTAGGTTTCCTTTTTTAAATTTTTATTTGTTTGCAGTATAAGGGATTGAATCCAGGGCCTCTACTCTGAGCTACAACCTCAGCTTACTTTTTAAATTTTTTTGTTCTACACTTGATCTTAGCCAAAAGTCCAAGAAGTGATTAATTTTTTTGTTCTGAAATGGTATTTTGCTAGCTTGCTGAGTTACCCATGCTGGACTTGAACTTTCTATCTTTCTGCCTCAGCCTCCCACAGTGTTGGGATTACAGGCTTACACCATCACCTTGACTTTCCTTTTTTATTTTAGAAAAGATACTATATAAATTGTCTGAAGTCTAGGCTTCTACTCAGGCAGATCCCTCAAGAGTTCATGGGAAAGGGCCCTGGCTGGATTCCTGACCACAGAGCAACTACCTGTGCGGTCTCTACAACATAGCACATGTGCTTTACAAAGAAATAAAGAAAATAGAATTATAACAGGCTTAATTATGTCAAGTTTGTATGATTCATACTAAAGTGGGTATTGTGGCACACACCTATAATCCCAGCACTTAGGAGGCTGACCCAGGAGGATTGAAGTGAACTTGAGGCTAGCCTGGGTTTCATAGCAAGATCCTGTCTCAAAAACAACAACAATAACAAAGATGTACACTTTTTAAATGCTACAGATCCTAATGGATTCAGTAACTACCATTTAAGCAATGCATAAGATTTAGGCAAAGTATCATTAATCTATGTTTGCTAATGAAACTGTATAGAATATGTATATCAACCTTCAAATTCCAATACAAAGTGCAGAAGAGGCTAAAGTGTCCCAAGGCACAAAACTCAGGAGCCATTCTGACAGGGAAAACCCAACACCTAAGTCTACTTATTTTTGACAAGGCTCCCTTCTTACTTAATGTTATATTCCCAATGTTCTTGCTTTCTCTAGATTTTTGAGATTTTAAAATACTGGAAAATATTACTTCCTATTGAAATATTTCTGGTGTTAATTTGGACATAGTTTCCATATTAAAAATTAACACCAACAAAATGCAGGAAGCAAAGGACAGAGCTGTGAGGAAATTCAGCAGAAGCCTGGGCAGTCCTGAGGGTCTGCGCAGGTGGCTGCCCAGCAGATCGGGCCTTTCATTAGAGGAGAGGGCTGGGACTGAGTGAATAAGTAAATAAATTGAGGGTAGGAAAGCCAGGTTCTTCACTGTGAAAGAAAAGGTTGCAAATAGAGAAGAGGAAAAGTTTAGAATGAAGAGAGTGAACGCATAATGCTGGCCTGAATTGTGAGGTGTTGGTGTAAATTCATGGCTTGCAATACACATTGATAAATGTAGAAAGAGATACAGATACATATTACATATATGTATCAATGAGTCTACATATGTAAAGAGAAAGAGAGATAGAATAAATTCCCTAATGATAGCACAAAGATGTTTTTGAATGGGATCACCCTGGAAGAAAGACTCCAACTATAGTTCAGACCTTGGGCTCCACAAAGAAACTTTTTCACTACTAAAAGGAACCAAGCTACTCAGAGAAATGGCTCATTCACTGTAGTGCAAGAAAGTATAAGATGGGCCTAGAGTATATTGTGATGTTGTGAAATAATAAAGTGCTCAAAGAATGATGGGGACATGCCAAAATGGCACAAAACCAGACTGAAGGAATCTCAGTGGCCAAATCCAGACAATTTGAACATTAAAAATGATAGCAATTAATGTATAGCTCATCAAGAAAAATAAGAATCCACAAGACCTCACATTAGTAATTTTTGAAAATGTGCCTGCATGTATTTTTTAAAATAGAAAAAGTTCTTCCTTATAATATAATGCCAACTGATAAGTGCAGAAAAAAATGATATTTAAAATCACCAAAACACAAGCAGTCTTTTGTTTTCTGGCAAGAAACATCCCAAGTGGTACTGTGCAGTGAACTCAGGATCTTCACTCTGAGCTACATCCTCAACCCTTTCTAATTTTTTTTTTTATTTTAAGACAGTATCTCACTAAGTTACTGAGTTACCCAGGCTCGGCATGAATAGATGCCAAGCATAACTGGACAAATGATTAAGGAATGAGATATTAAATAGTTTCAAAGTTGTCTCCACACCAAATACTTAATACTATAAAAGGAATCAAAAGCAGCTCATAGTAGAAAGGACTGGCATACAGTATCTTCATCATATAGTCAAAGTTAATGTCACAAGTCATGAGAAAAACCAGCATCAATTTGCCAACTGATAAAACACAGAGAGAAGAACAGTACTGCTTCTGTGATATTCTGGTCTGAATATATAAAAACAGTCTAGTCATGAGAAAATTCTGAACTATCTCAAATGAAAGGGTATTCTATAAAGTTATTAGCTAATAAATTTCAACAATGTCAAGGCCATAAATGTCAAGGGAAGACTGAAAAACTGTTCCAGATAGAAGGTTAAAACAGATATAATAGCAGTGTAATGTACAATTCTGGACCCCAGCATTTCCCTCTAAAGTGCATTATTGGAAAAACAAGAGAAATATGAATGAGCCCTTTGTATTATTCTTGAAACTCTTCTGTATTGTATAAATTATTTATAAATAAAAAATTAAAGAAAACTTTTGTCACCTCTCATTGATGCTTATGACTGATAAAAATCATTTTCTTGTATTTAAATAGGGGAAAATTTATCTCGTAAATGCTTGTTTACACGTGGTATAGATAGATGATGGATAGATAAATACTTGATAGATTGATACTTACTATATAAACAAAACTTAACTTTCAGTTAAATATATATGCACAGCATCATACACACATACTGCAAAAATGAGTTAACTTTTAGATTTATCTTTTACCTAAGAATCTGAAAAATCTTGGAAGCCCTATCTGAAACTCTTATGTACTTTAATGTGAATTTAAACTTCATTCTCCAAAGCAGTGTTCTAAAAGTCTATGGTTGATCAGGAATTTGGAGTTGTAAATATTTGTATTTCAAGAAGCCCTGAGTCAATATTTCAAAAAGTATGGCTCTGCAATGCTAGAGGACTTTATAGGTTCCTGAAAGGATATCTTTAATTTAAAAAGTATGTATCAGAAGGTTCTTAGTTCTCTGGCTGATTTCATTTTAAGGGATGTCCCCCTGGGTTGTTAGTATCTCCAGCTCACTGAGCTGCTCATTGTCAATTCTTTCCCCCAGGGGATGCTTGAGTCCCTGCAAGGTCTCTAGGCTGCCTCTGTGTGGGACCCCAGTTGACTTCTCACACGCTGATGTCTCTCCTCCTTTCTGGGATGCGCAAGAATCTGATTTCTAGATGCCCAAGACCATGCCTCGCTAAGGCTTCAGGAGTGGATCACAACCTAGTCCCATTCCCTCTACTTCCTGGGACAAGGCACCTGCAACTCTATGTCCAGTTACAGACTTGTTCACAGGCCATGTCACGACCCTTCCAAAAGTCATTTCCGAAGCAAGTAAGCCAGACTGATTCCTCAGAACATTTTGGCAAACACATCAACATAACTTTTTTGTAATTGACTAAAGAAACAAAAGTACTACAGAACCTGGGCCATCATACACAGTGTAGCAACTTTACCAAAGAGACTTTCTTTCTTTTTTTTTTATTTAAGCAGAAGAAAAGAAAAAAAAAGACATATATAACAAAGACAAAAAACAAAACAGACAAACAAATGACTAGAGTAAATGCACAACAGTAACATTACAGGTTTACAAAACAGGATGATAGAAACTTGACAATGGTTGCAGTATCGTGTATCATTATCTTTATAATGGTTGTTTACATTAACAGATATAGACATGTAAAATTGATCTAATCATATCAGTATTAATTGTTCTTTCTCAGTAACGAATACCAAAGAGACTTTCAATGAACTTCTTCATTCTTGTTCTTTCTGCTCCCAAATCCTTGATCTTTTATTCCTAGTTTCTAAGGTTTACTTTAACTCCGTGAGACTGTGTCAGCATCTTGTTCAGTGAACAAAATGGAATGAGCAAGGGTGGCCTATAGAAGGAGGGGTGGAGCTCCTGCAAAGCACTGATACCATCCTGGTGGGGTCTTCATCTAGCAAAGATCCCAATTCATCTGTAACATAGATCCTGGAACTGCCAATGTCTAGACAGTCAACACCCCTGACCTCAGGATGGAACCCACAGGCTGCCTTCCCTACGTCTCTTCATACACAGATGCCTGCTTACAACAGGTCCCCGGGCAGCACCATCCCATCCAATAAGATATCTGGGGCCCTGATATTATTTATAGTCAATGTTTTCTGTCCTTCCCCAAAATACCTTGTTCTGAGTCCTTGCTATGGGTGACAGCTGTGAAGTAACTGGGGCCAGTGGCTGGGGTGGGGAAAAGGTGGAGAAGCAAGGGCCCCTTGTATCTCTGCCTTGGATTTGTTTACCAGGTCCCTTAGCTGCTCTGCAATCCTGAGGACTTTGCAATCCAATATTAAGAGGCTTGAATGCAGTCTTTATATGTAACTCAATCATTTTTCAGCCTTGGGCCTAGTCCATGGGCCTGGATATTTATTTTCATGTCTTGACCCAAGGTTAGCTCATTTTCATAGCAGTAACTGTGATTTGTTCTTCAGTGCCTGCCTCTGTGTAACTCATAACAGCCTATAACAGGCAGCAAAGAGGTGTTCACAAACATTTATAAGAAAATCCCAAATCAGCTTCATGCAGCAGCTTTAGACAAGACTCACACCTTGACATCTTTTGTGAACAGTGTAAGGAAAGCTGACTCCTCAACAAGCCTCTGCCATGGTCCTGTGGAGCTGCCTGGCGTCTGGGTGGGGCTCATCTGGATGTGACTATGGCCAGGCTGGTCCCAAAGAGCTTCATTCACTCTGGGAAGGAGACTTTGGGAAGCTAGCTTCCTGGATATGCCCTCCCAAAGGGACCTCCCTGGACCCGCACACATGGCCATAGTCAGGCATGTACCATCAGTGCTAACTTAGCCAGATTCCTCTTCTTTCTTCCACTTTTTGCTTGATTTTAGTCCAGTTGGCCATTTGCTATCAGGCTTTTTTGGTTTTGTTTGTTTGTTTGTTTGTTTTTCTTTTTTAGTGTTCTCCAGCTTTACAATAAATTTAAATGCCACAGATCAGTCAGTGTGCAGACATAAAATGTGGGTGCCATCGCCAACTATACATAGTCCCCCTAGGAAAATGGGGAGGGGTTCAGTGTTTGAGAGCACACTCAGCAGCCTCCTGTCTCTGGCAGGGAGGAATGGGCAGCCTTCATCCATACTAAACTTCAGGAACAGGACAGAAAGACTGTTTCTAGTCCTCCCCCTCCCATTACAAATTTGGTGTTGACAACAGCAATGTGTGTGAATGGTGTCAGGAGGATGACAGACAAGGAACTGGCCACCCAAGACCTCCAACTGCATGGAGGGACAGAGTCAGCATTCACACTTCCACCATTGCAAAGGTACAAAAGAGACCTTTAATTATTTTTTGAGTATCTTTATTCTCCACCTCAGCCATCTCGCCCACTCATAGTTTTAGTGGCACTCTACACTTTGTGAATGTCGAAATGTGTGACCATGCTGGCAACCAACTGACACACACTATCACCCACTGGACATCTAGCCATCCAACAAGTATCTCATATACCACAGTTCATCCCCGGGGAAAAAGTCCCATGGAATTCATTTTGCTCCAGGATCAAGAACCTGAGACCCTCCATGATCCAGGCCCTTTCCTCTACGTCTAAAGCATCACCAGATCCTTATGAAAGGAGAGTCTCCAAGGAAAGCCTGCACCAGGCCCAGGTTTCCTTCTCCAAAACACTTAGAGTCCTCCCTGATATCTTCTGCTATCCTCACATTAACCTTTATTTCCCTTTTCACCCTATAGACTTTGGAGTAGTCAAGAATAATTCTGGACTGGTCTTCTCTGTTCTTACTCTTCTGCTACACTTACCCCTGTTTTCTCTCATCTTCTCATCAGGCCATTATACGCAGTTAACACAGTCACCCATTTGCTGTTTCTCATCCTCTCACCAAGCCACCTGCTTTGGAAAGAGCTCTTGTTCCTGGACTGCCCAGCAAGTGAGTTGATACCTCACACAACCTTCAGACTTCAGCTCAAAAGACACTTCCTTGGTCTCATTCTCCCCTCACTCCAAACTAATTACATTTAGTACCTACTACCACCACCAGTTTTAGGAATGTGTAGCACCTGCATGCCTCCTTGTCTTGGTTACTTTTCTCTCGTTGCTAAGACAAAACATCCAATATCCAACACTTTCCTTAGGGAAGGAAAGGATTATTTAGCTCACAGTTTGTGGTGGTTTCAGTCCATAATCAGCTGGATCCAAGGCAGGATGTTATGGCACAGGAACAACACTTCAAGGCAGCAGAAGACAGCAAAAACAACAAGAGTAAAATAGGTGAGAGCAAACCTCTTTTCCTCTCTTACATTGTAAGCAGGATCAAGTTTGTTGCTAGATTTAACATTGACATTCTTCTCCTAGTCTCTTCTACTTATACACTGTACAATTCCATGTCCCTAATGCACACCACAGTGCTTGGCATACATCCTATATTCAGAAATGTTAAATAAACACATGAAAAAATGATTTAAAAATGCTATGGAAAAAACTGAAACCATGCTAGATCTTTAAGTCATTGTACTAGGTCAATATCATTTTCAGTTTAAGAAAATGTAAAAGAAATTCCACAAAGATACTAAAAATATGACATCTATTAGAATGCAAAGGGAATAGATATGAGATTTGTCATTTATATTTTTAGCTTTTCATGTTGGTTTTATCCTGGGGAAGGTTTTCATCACAGCTGTGATGGAGGACTCATCCACAAGAGGTCTAAGAAAGTTGAAGTACATATGTAGATCTCCATGGTTCCTCCTCACTCCCTAAAAGAATGTAGGCTTGGGGTGTGAGTTACAAACCATCTCTAAAATGCCACTGAATGAATTCTTCTACAGTTCAAGAAGTCCATGAGGAAACAGAAGTCAGCTGAATTCATGGAGTTCTTAGGCCTTTTTGACTGTTGATCACTCTGGCATGAATCACCCCAGCTAAGAGTCAGTATTTAACATCTCCTTTTAAAGAGGCAAAATCTCTTCCACACTTTACACTGTGCTACTCAGGCTGCTCTTTTGCCTCAGGGTGCCCCTGTGTTACTTCCTTCTGTGTCCTCTGTGGGTTGGAGAGGCTCTGTGAAAACATGCAATGTCACATAATGCTTCATCCATCCCTCTTTCTCTAATTCTCAGAAGAAGGCTAGAGAGACTACTGAAGATGGTAAAGGAAAGTGGGGCACCCCTGAGAACTTGCACACACAAAACAAAACATTGTCCCATGTCAGGCCACCCCATCCTGTGACTCACTGGAGCTACAAAACGAATATTTTCCTCATTAGAACCCAACACAGACCTAGTTTCTAAGGTAACCCCAGAGAACGATGGTAACTGAAGCTTATGAAGATCTCAGGGGACACAGAACTTCTCTGTCCCAGAATGAGCTAGTGGCTCCTGACTCAAGCACACCTACAGTGTGGTCTACAAACACAGCTGAAGAAGGACTGAATGAGTTACTGCATCCTGACTTACTGTGCTGCATCCACTCAGAGAATGGGACTCAGAGCTATAGATCTGGACTGAAAAAGCATGCCTGAGGTCTATACTCCTGCATTCTGGCAGATCCTCAAAAAGCTAGCTTTGTGAATTGTCAATGGACCAATGTCAAGTGAGGGACACTCAGGTCATCATTCTCCCCCTGAAAGGAGAGTTTCCAAGAAAAGCCTGCACCAGGCCCAGGTTTCCTGAACCAGTCCCTGGAATCTCCTTTTGAGAACTGTTAGCCCCACTCTGTAGGCTTAAGAAATGTGGCAGTCCATGATCTCTGACCTTTTGGCTGCCCCTGGTAAATTCTTAACACAAGAGCTGAATAGCACCTCACAGGATAGTGAGATGCACAAAAGAACCACATCTACCATGTACTCTTCTCTGGGACATCTCCCAACATCCCTTCTTAAAATTCAACTGATATGAGTGGCAGCAATGTGACAGAAACAAGAGGGACTTTCTAGAGTGGCCACCTAAAAGTTATGTGGCATCATGCAAGTACTTGGGGTAGAGATTGCTTTGGTTTTATGTAAGATGATGAAAGTAAGACTTCAGTCAACCAGATCATCTTCTCACACCATCACCACCTCATCCAGAGCTGGGCACCAGCTCAACATATCAGAAGTGTCTTAAGATCCTTTGATATTCTGTTTGGTGATGTTGGGAGACCATTCTCAATTCTGAACCATGATACACACACCCACTTTAGGACTGAAGCAAGGAAGGACAAAAGGCACCCACCAGTCTTCTATCCCACTCTGAAGAAACTTTGATGAAACCATGTGCAATTGACTTCTGCCATGGCGAATGGCCAGAATTGTCCTGGGGCCAACTCCCAGTAAGGCATGCTGGGAAGTATACGGTTTTTAGATGATGAGCCTGGAATTCTGTCAAACAGAGACAAGGATGGTAAAAAACCTGGAGACTTTCAATTTGAAATTACACACACACACACACACACACACACACACACACGCAGTGGCCCAAAGCAGAATTCTGACAAACCCACAAGTGTTCCTCAGATTTTCAAGTGAATGTGCTGCCCTGAGTCTATTTTGGTCAGTCCTGTTGCAAATATAACCACTCAGTGATTTGAAGGTCAGAGGAAATGATTTTGCCAAGGACCCACAGAATATTCTTTAGAGCTTTAAGAGCAACTCTTAAAATCGATGTGAAAAATAAAAATATCCAAAAGAAATTATGTTTGGTTATAACAAAAAGATCCATTGAAAGGCATGTACACTGCAGAGCAGAGACTTATGGTGAGAATGAGATCGTGTTTCTCTCTGGGTGTCTCTAAATTGCCGTAAGAAAGGTGGTACATAAAGGAAAGAGCAGTAGTCCCTGATAGGAACAGAGTTGGGTTCAAACCCCACCTCTGCCACTTCCTATCCTGGGAACCCATCTAAATCTTAGTTTCTGTAACTGCAAAATATGGAGAACAGAGATTTATATGCAAAGCAAGAGCTCGTCTAATGTAAATACCATTTACAAATCTCCCTGCCAAATTCTGTCTTCCATTCCTGATCAGACTGGATTAATCAGTTGTGAAAATCAGTATAAAAAAAAAATTAAACCACTCAACTCTGCAGCAAGAGAAAGAAAGCTCTAAGAAAAGAGTTTGGAAGCAGAAGATTTAACCACAATTCCAGCATTGCAACTTTAGGGGTTGTGCTCTATTATCAAGAAGCAGAAATGCTTATTTCTCAAGGTGAGAATAGTCAGCACCTCACATTTTCCCAGGCACTACTTTGGAGAAGCACTGGGAGAGAAATTCCACTCTGTTTTCCCTCCTTCGCCACAGACAGGCCAGCCTGCACTGGATTAACACTGCAGAACCTCCACACAGGCACAGCTAGAATTCCCAGAGCCTCTGTCTGGAGCGAGCAGCCATTGGAGCCATTTTCTTGTCAGGTTGCTGAGCCAAGGAGGAGGAGGTAGCGAGGGTGGAATGAAATTCAAGCCTAACTGTTCTGTCACTTTTTAAATCTTCCCCAATCCTGTTAGCTTTTCTTGCAGGTTATACTAATGACATCTCATGATTGAAAATTTGATTGATAAGCACTCTCCTGCAGGGTCATCATGTTAAAAACTCAATTCTCAAAAGAAAAAAAGTAAATAAATAAAAAATACAAGCAATTCATTCTTCATTTTTAAAAAGACCTTTTTTTTAAAAGAGCAAAGAAATTTTTAAAAAAAAGCCTTTCTTTAAAAGAGCAAACAAAGAATAAGAAAAAAAGACAGAAGTCTGGGTGTCATTTCAGATGTGGATTCTAGGAACACAGAGCATCTTCCACCTCCCAGTTTTCCCTTTCTCAAGGGGATGCTGGGCTGGAAGGATCTCCTTTCCCATATAACTAATGCTTTCTTGGCATCTCAGGAGTCTTTTCTTCTCAGAGCTCGCCAAACCCTGCAGTGGCGCTATGGGCAGCAAGCCCTTCTCATACTGCAGTAACACATAGGGACAAAGGATGCCGCAGAGAAAGGCATTTATTTTTATAGTATCACTTCCTTACTCCCTCAAATGATAACTGTTTGGATTACTTATTATTTGATTGGAAGGGGGAGAAACCTCAAATCTAATTTGGTTTTTACTATTTGCACCACTATTTATTTATCTTTTCATTCATTCCTCAGTTTGGAAAATGATTTTAAAAAGAACCTGGCCATTCATTCCACATGTATCCAGAGGTTTTAATTTGCTGCTTCTCAGCTGTGGTCTTTCTCTCATCTATTTGCATTGCTGAAAGGCAAAGGGCTTGTAAAGCTTCTGTTTCTGGACAAATACTCTCAAAAGTGGAGGGGGAAATTTCCTACATGAAACCCACAGGAAGTCATTCCTGGAATGTGACCGGGCCATTTAGCTCATGGAGCATGTCTCCGGGCATCAGGGCTGTCAAACCACAGAAACTTCCCCTCTGACAAGGAAGATGGAAGGTGCCATCCACATGGTCTTCATGTCACACCTTCTTTCATCTACCAAGGAGCAAGTAAGAATGTCAACCTGCATGCAGGATGAAGAAGATGAGGGCAGAAGGGAGATGGAGAAATTGTAGTCATCTACCCTTATCCAAAATTTTGTTTCTGAAGTTTTTGTTAGTAGCAGTCAGTCATTGTCTAAAAATGGTAAATAGAAAATTACAGAAATAAACAATTTGTAAACTTTTAAATTTACACTTTCTAAGTGTGTGATGCAGTCTTTGCTGTCTGGGTCTGTTGCACACAGGACATGAATCATCTCTTTTTCCAGCACATCAATTGTGTATATCCTACCTGCTGTTAGCTACTTAGTAGCCGTCTCAGTTCCAGATTGACTGCTACGGTATTATGGTGTTTATGTTCAGGTGACCCTTATTTTATTTCATAATGGCCCCAAAGTAATAATTTTGGCAGTTTGTGTATGCTCAAGAGAAGCCATAAATGTTTCCTTTAGGAAAAAAGGTGCAAGTTTATCATATGTATATGCAGGAAAACTCATAACATAATGGGTTTAATATTATCTGCAGTTGAAAGAATCCACTGTGAGTCTTGGAACACATTCCCTGAGGGTAAGGACAGACTACTGTATTGGCATGGCTTGCCTAGTTCCCAGTCGTGTCGCTAAACTTGGGAAGCTGGGTAACAGAGCACCAGACCTGTGGTCAACCAAGGATGGATTCAGAAACTGAATGCCAAGTGGCCATCCCACATTGTCCCCACATCTGCTCCCTCCCCATACTCTTCCCCAGTGGCAAAGTCCCCCACGGTTCCCTTCTGCCCAGCACTGGAGGTCTCACAGGACACTACCCCCTCCAGAACCCACCCTGTGCAAAACTCACCCTCCACAAAAACCCAAGTCTGGCTTTTCTTGAATCACTCATCTTCACCACACAAACCTACTTGTCATTCAGTGTTCCTGTAACCTTGTCATGTAACTCTTTCTAAGGAGACTTTCCTGTCTCGTCTAGACCATATTGATATCTCCTGAGATATAGCTATTAGTAAGTGCCAGGCATTATTCTGCTTTTAAAAATAATTGTGATCAGTAGTATCTTCACATTTTAGGTGGGAGCACAAAGACAGACAGTAACTTTCTGAAGGTCTTGAAACAAACAAGGAGAAGAACTAGAATTTGGTCCCCAGCTTGGCCACAGCCTGAGCTGCTGTGCTCTGTTGCATAGCCAAGATGATCTCCAGGCCTCACAATTAATTCTCCTTCAATAGCTTTATGGTTAAACTCCTTGAAGGAAGAGGCAACCTTCTGAATTTCTTTGGTAAGTGCCACAGTGCACAGTAGTAACCATAGCAAATAGGAAAAGATAACATTTATTAGGTCTTGTTGCATGACAGGAATGGTCATATATCATTATCAATTGATTTACGGAGAATAAAATGAGGTCTTCCTTTCTCTGTGCCATAACAATTTAGAATATCAGAGGTCACAAGTTAACGTTGTGAGGGTATTTCACAAAGAAAGCTGACATTTTTGGAGAAAGAAGTCAGGATCTTCATATGTGATGTGCTCCCCCTAAGTGAGACCAGGCCCTCCTTTCAGATAGCACTGGTAGTATTACTTGGTATTATCTCAGTTAGTCTTTGCAAAATGAACTTGTGTGCCATGTTTTTAAAGTAACGTGGAGACAGAGTGTGTTTTATTATTGTGTACACATGTGTCTTATATAATGCTTTTCCAGTTATGGGCTGCTGATTGAATCAAATAATCCAGCTTGTGACTTCTACAGAATTCTAACTGCGAGAACAAGAATAGTTTGGAGTGTCTCTCTTTCTCTCTCGTTCTCTCTCTGTCTCTCTGTCTCTGTCTCTGTCTCTGTGTGTGTGTGTGTGTGTGTGTGTGTGTGTGTGTGTGTTTCCCTGGCAAAGCATTTTGTTTTTACATGAAAGTTTTACTCATGCTTCAAATATTTGAATCTAACATTTAATTAAGTTACTATTTGAACAGTCCTAGGGATAGAAAATCAAACACATGCACACACTGCTATGAACACATGTACAGTCTCATTTAAGTACAAAGCATTGGTGCTATTCTTGTGACTTTCCGAACATTCCTTGAATTTGAACATGATCTCAATCTAAGGAACTGCCAAGGAGCAGCAGAAACCCTGGGTGAGAAATTGTCTGACTCAGGTCCCTCCTGGATTTCTGCTTACTGCGCACTTGGAGGAAGTTTGTGAACTTCTCAGGACTGTGTTCACCCATTAGCTAGGGAGGAATTGCTCTTCGTACCCACAGAACCACTGTCACTCACAATGGAATCATTTGATAGGAAGCACCAAATCCAATACTAATGGATCCATTAAGAATGGAGATAATTCAGTGGAGGGTTAGTCCTTCCAAAGAAAGATTAAAAGTAAAATAAAATTGGTAAATACAAGAACAATGATGATGTAGCAAAGAAAATAAAATCTCAGGACCCAAGACCAAAAGGCCACCCAAAGTGCTAAAGAAGTTTGATACCTCTTGCAGACCTACACAAGTTACCTCCTGCCAGGTATCACACAGAGGTGTTAGGAGCAGCCAGAGGCACATATGAAAGAGGCCTGAACTCATAGCCAAGAGCCCACTGCTCTGCTCAGAGCAGAGTAAGTGGTTGTTCACTGCATAGAAAAGCAGGAAGGCAAGTGATGCTTGTGGTAAGTCCTGTTCCCACACCATCCCCATCTAAAATACAGTACAGCAAAATTGATGTAGATAGTGACAACCAAGGACAGAAGGAAACTGATGAATTATATTCAGGAAACTTTGTATAAGAAGGCAGGAAATTGAAGGGTATATTTCAAAAAGATTGTCACCAAAGAAGTATTCAAATGTAAATGCTGCTGGAGGAAGGGTTAAAATTCTCTTCCATCAAAAAAAAAAATCACTTTTGTAGAAGAATTTTTCTCATCTTGATTCTGGATAAATGGTATTGTATTTAGCAATTCAGCCTTCTTCTCTGCAATGAGGAAGAAGTTAGAAAACTTTGATTTTTCTTTGCACATTGAAACTTGCACATCATTGCTCAGATTTTTCAAAATTGATTTGGGCTATAGCCAATGCTTTTGATCATTTAGCATGGTCTGGACTGTGCTATGTAATGCACAGGGTTTATCTCATGTGGCACCCAGAGCTGCTCGTGGGACCAGTACCAGTCCCAGGTAACTAAAGAGGAATCTGAGTCTTGGAGACATTGATTAAAGGATCTGAAGCCAAGAAAGGACAGTGGCAGGGTCCAAAGCCATGCCCTGCAGGCTCAGGAGCCCAGCATCTGACTGCTGGATGAATCTGCAAAGGAAAGGAAGTCAAAGAAGGGAACTGACATAGCATGCAGACAGATTAGTTTTCATGAGAAAGACTAGATGACTGTAAGGCAAAACCCCACGTAACCTCTTTCTCAGCTGGCATTTAGATGCTCACTCCAGGCAATGTTAAAAATCATCCCTGTAGCATAAGTCTGAACAGTCTATGGGTCCCTTCAGAAAAGGACAATTTTTTTTTTACAAATCCTCTCATTTGTCTCTAAAATCAGGAAATAGCCACACAAAAACCAGAAGCCATAATCTGGTTTATTTCACTGTAGTCTCCTATTAAATTGGGAAGACAGGCCATGATTGTTCCAGCAGACCGTAGAGGTTTCACCAGGCAGAATCCAAGCCATGCAAAGTCCCCATGTGAAGGTCTCTGTAGACGCCCATCCAGCAAGCACAATTCTATCAGTGATGAAAGTTGGCACTCAGTGTTTAGCGAGGAGCCTTGGTATTTCAGTTGGGTATCTTTCAGAGGTCGCTGAAAAGGTGACTTGACAGCCCTGGTTGGCTCCTGCAAGTTCTGGGCACTGCCTACTCCAGACATAGAGGTCATTCCTGTGAGCCCAGTGCCAGGTTCCATATACAAGCATGAGGGCAAAAAACAAAGAAATCATAGAACCTTCACACACCCTACTCCACAGCTCTCTGGAACTGTTCTGTGGACCTGTAATTCTCAGCTGGTAAAATTGCCTCCTCACAGGAATTTAGGTTTGAACTTTGAACTATTCCTAGTTTGTTTGTTTCTGGGAAAAAGGGAGGGGAAAAAAAAAAGGAAGGAGTTGGAAAAAAAGCATTGCACGGATTTTCATCCTATTTCTCTTCACCATGTGTAATTCATTGATTCACTGATAAGTGAATAATGACCCTGCCACAAAATCTCTGGGAGGTAGCAAGGGAGCCCACAGGCCATCAGACTCTCAGAACTGGTTTTGAGGTGTTTTAAGACCATTCAGATCCCTCTGTGTGTCCCAGAACAGTCTGCTTTCACACCCTTTATTTCTACCAACTGGCCCAGGTATACGTAGCTGAGCTACTGGCATATATGGACCTTACTAAGATTGAGAGGCATAAGCAATATGCTGGAAGCTGGGCATGGTGGCGCATGCCTTTAACCCCAGCACTCGCGAGGCTGAGATAGGAGGTGCATTGTGAGTTCGAGGCCAGCTTGAGCTACATACTGTGACCCTGCCTCAAAAATCTAGGGCTGGGAGTTTGGCTCAGTGGATTAAGCACCCGTCTGGCAGATGCAAGGTTGTGAGTTCAATTCCCAGGGCTGCAAAAAAGAAAAAGCAGGAACATCTGGAGTCAAATGGAGACACCGGCAAAGGTGGAATGTAGGACACTCTGAGGTTCCAAAGTCACTGTGCTGCACAGAAACCAACTCTGGCAGGGAGATAAAGTCCTTAAAGGAGAGTTTAAGTGAAGACCAGTAGCACAGAGATATTCACAAAGACACTGGGATGGATTCAAGCGCCATCTGGTTATAGACATGTAAGACCGAAATGAGACAAGAATATGGGGTGCCGCAATTTCTGGTGCCTTGCCATTTCACTACTCCATGTCAACCTGGCAGGAGGAATCTTTCCTTTAATGCGATAGCAGTATTTTCACAACTAGGGTTGCACTAAATGCTCTGCTGCCCAGATTGGTATGTTTGTAATGTTGGGTAGCCCACAATGACTTAAGCTCAGAGCCTCTTCCATGAAAGTGAGGTTAACTTCCGAGACATACCAATCTCTTGTTTTTTTAATTTAAGAGAAAAAAAAAGACACATATAAGAAAGACAAAAAGCAAAAGAGACAAACAAACGACTAGAGTGAATGCACAACAGTAACATTACAGGTTTACAAAACAGGATGATAGAAACTTGACAATGGTTGCAATATTGCATATCATTATCTTCAAAATGGTTGTTTACGTTAACAGATATAGACATGTAAAATTGATCTAATCATATGAGTATTAACTGTTCTTTCTCAATATCTAGTACATTCAGCAGTATGTTCATTTTAGTTATCTTACATATACATATACACAGATTTATATCTTTTCCTTTTTCCCTTCCCTCTTTCCCCCTTTTCCCTTCCCAATTACTTTTGCTCTTTGAGCTGTTTTTTACCCTTGCATAGTATTTATTATAGATTCTGGATCATATTTTATTTTCAGCTTCTTACACTAGGGAGACAATATGGTATTTACACATGTGGGATAGATTTATCTCACTTATGAGTATGGTCGCAAGTCATGTCCATTTACTTATAAAAGTCTCGATGCAATCTTTCTTAACAGCTGAATAGTACTCCATTATACAAAAATACCACATCTGTTTTATCCAGTCTTTGATTGATGGGCACTTGGGTTGTTTCCAAGATCTGCCTATTACAAATTGGGTTGCTATAAACATGGGTGCACAGATATCACTATGGTATGATGTTTTCAATTCTTCTGGGAAAATGCCCAGAAGTGGGATAGCTGGGTTGAATGGGATCTCTAATCCTAGCTTCTTGAGGAATCTTCACATTGACTTCCACAGTGGCTGCACCAGTCTACACTCCCACCAACAGTGGAGAAGAGTTCCTTTTTCCCCACAACCCCTCCAGCTTGATTTTTTAATCTTGGCCATTCTTTCTGGAGTGAGATAGAATCTCAGTGTTGTTTTAATTTGCATTTCCTGAATGACCATTCATGTTGAACATTTTTTCATATATTTGTTTGCTGTTTGTATTTCTTTCTCTGAGAAGTGTGTATTCATCTCAGATGCCCATTTTTGGATTGGGTCCTTGAATTTTAGGGGCCTGATTTCTTTTAATTCTTTATACATTTTAGATAGAAGTTCTTTGTCTGATGGACGATTGGCTAAGATATTTTCCCAGTTTGTGGGTTTTCTTTTCACTCTGTTGGAGATTTCCTTTGACATGCAAAAACTTTTTAGTAAGATGAGATCCCAGTTGTTGATTCTGAGAAGTGTTTCCCGTGCAATTTGATTTTTGTTCATGAATTCTCTGCCTACTCCTATGTCATCAAGATTTTTACCTACTCTGTCTTCTAGTAAGTTTAGTGTCTCTGTTTTAATATTCAGATCTTTGATCCATGTTGACTTTATTTTAGTTCATGGTGATAGGCTTGGATCTAGTTTCAGTTTACGGCATATAGAAAGCCAGTTTTTCCAGTTTGTTAAAGAGGCTATCTGAGACATACCAATCTTGGTATGTCTTAGCACCTGGTGTATCATTTGTTCTCACAATAAATGTGTTATCATTTTTTTCTCACAATCTAGACATCATCTACTTTACTGGAAAACAGTTATGGGCTGACATGACAGATTTCCAACAAACCTATTAGTAAAAGAGGGAGCAAATTTGTTCCTTGATAGTCCAGAAAGAAATCCAAGAACATTGCAATGAAAGGTTCATATTGAATACTTATTTTTGATTCTAATGTTTACAATTTTTAGCTACTATAAAAGAACGTGACATCTTGGCAGAGAGAACACTTTTGATCTCCAGGAATGCTCAATAAGAAGCTTACTTGTGTTGTTAGGAAGATCAGTCCATTTCTTCTACCAGTCTCCTCACCTTCCCTTCAGGGATGGGTGTGAAGGCTCCCTCACACCAACAGAAATCCAGAAACACAGTTGTTGCTCCAGCTTCATGGAGCTCACATTGGAGGGCAAGCTGTTGTGACACACTTTTATATTTCCTTTAATGTTAAGTTTCATGACTTGGCAGTTAGTGGTACTTCACTGATATTCCTCCCTACACTAACTTCAAGTCCCTGACTCCATGTTTTCCTCTGCATTTTGTCCTTATGTTGGCCTGAGAGTCAGTTGGGGCTTTTCTGATAGAAGACAACCACGGTTCCCAAGAAAGTATCTATAGGTAAACCAGAGTTGCCATAAAATCTACACCACATTGGTTTATGTCCTAACTGTCTGTCCCATGCACAGGTAATGCCATCACGAAGATTTCAGAGAATAACCAGAGGTTGGTTGCTTATATTCTTCTGTCCTCTGACTCCAGTGTGTGTGAACTAGTAAGTCATCAGTTCACTGTGGGACTCTGTCTTCTTCTTTGGTTATTGCCCATCAAGGAAAAAAAGATACATGCATAAGAGAAATTTTATCACATTAAGACCAACCTAGAAAGCCCTACATGGATAGTCCTGTTCCTGAAGACCAGCAGCCACTTCCCCTAGGTCACAGCCCTCTGCATGCATCAGCCCTCTTCTTTCCTCCTCCCTCTCTCTTCCCAACACTTGTATTCCCAATGTAAGGCAGTTTGACCATACCCTGTCACGTTTACTCAACACTGCTCCCTAATCAAACATTTATAATATTCTTAATTTGGGCAGCATGCTCTGTGTCCCTCATGGAGCTTGACTTCCAATAGGATAAAGCAGCAAGCAGATGATCTACCAGCTAGTAATAAGACAAAAAAAGAAAAGCCAAACAGAAGGAGTGAATGGTCAGCTTTTCATCACTATAATAAAGTACTTGACACATGCTGCTTGTGAATTAATGAGAGGTTTATTTTCACTGATGGCTCTGGAAACGTAAGTGCAAGATCAGGCAACCCTAATTGTTTGGACCTCTGGTGAAAGAGGCACATTATAGCTGGAGCATGTATCAGAATAAGTGCTCTAACAATCTCCTCTGAGGTCCCACTTTCGAAAGGCTCACAGCACCTTCCAGTACTTCCACCCTGGGGACACACTTGAGAGTCCCTTCTCAGGAAGAATTTGGGCTAGAGCTGCTCCTCTGAGGATGGCTCACCCACCAAGTGTCTGTAGCTTTTAAGGGACACTATTCATATTCAAACAATAGCAGGGAGCATATGTTGTTAGTGCTGAGGGCTGCTATTTTATTTATTTATTTATTTATTTATTTATTTATTATCTTTTTTATTTTTTTATTTTTATTTTTGGTACCGGGGATCAAACTCACAACCTAGAGCCTGCCAGGCAGCCACTTAAGCCCCTGAGCTAAATCCCTGGCCCTACTTTTTGACACAGGGTCTCACTATGCAGTTCAGGCTGGCCTTGAACTCACTTTGAGCCCAGGCTAGTCTCGAACTCATAATGATCCCCCTGCCTCAGCCTCCCATGTGCTGGGATTAAAGGCATGCGCCATCATGCCTGGCTGGGCTGCTATCTTATTTAAGGTGGTTTTAGAATGATTTTCATATGAAGGGATATTTGGGCAGAAACCAGTAGGAATGTTGTCGTGTTTTCTGGAGGAAGTCATTCCAGATGGGAGGGTGGGGATAGCATGTGTAAAACACAGAGACAGTAATGGCAAGGGACAGGGCTAGTGTGGCCAGTCCAAGAAGGGCAAAAGAGAAGAGCAAAGGAGAAAGAGACAAGTCCTGCAAGCTGCAGAGACCACTGGAAGACTTCGACTTTTGGCCCAGTGTGACACACAAAGCCACTGAAGTGGTCGAGCTGAGGATTATAAGCTTTAAGAACCCTCCGTCAGTTCTCAAGAGACCAAATGTAGGAGCTGGGCAGGAGGTGACCAAGATGAGGCTCTTCAAAGCAGGTTAGCAAGATATGATTGCAACTTGGACAACCAAGCAAAGTTGGAAGCGATAAGAGGGCTGGATGCTGGATGTATTTTGGAGGTGAAGCCACCTGAATGTGCAATGGACTAGATGAGCAATGTGAAAGGTAGAGATGAGTGCAGCAGGACCTCAACATTTGTTAGCCATGCAACCTTCACCCCTCTCCAGGGAGCTTACCAAAACCACTCTCTAAGCAGAGAGAGAATTTCCTCTCTAGGAGGAGTTTCAGCTAGAGCTATTCCGCCTGAGATGGCTCACCCACCAAGTGTCTGTGGGCTCCTTCCTCTCTTCTCTGTACAGGCGGAGGTAGTCGAACCATCCTCTGGCAGGAAGACATCCAAAAGGAACTTTTCCTAGAATTGTGAGTAACAGTGAGCTGCTAAAAACGAGGCCTGACTTTATAGGGCACATACTGGAAATGAAGGCTATTAATAGGTTCCTGCAGGCTGGCTGCCACGCCAAGACAGGCTGTAAGGCAGTGAGCTCACCCAGCAGCGTCAACGGGGGTGGGAAGCAGAATTCTAGAGCTTTAAAGCAGGCAAGGGAAAGAAAATCACTTCACAGAGTTGCCTTTAGAATACAAAAAGAATCAATAACCGTCTCCCAGTATACAACCAAACAGAGCCATGAGCTAGTGTATAAATATTTGAGTTACACTCAAATCTGAAAGCTCAGGGAGCAGACAGGTTTTGTCAGTGCCTGCTGCTTGGCTCTGCCTTTGCAGAAATAGCATAAATGGATGCCTTGACTCCCCTCAGCACACTCATACCTCGTTAGGGCAGGTACTGAGAGGGTCCTGGGAAACCCAATGCACTACAAGGACAGAGGAAATCAAGCAGCAAGAATGAAAGTTCTTTTAAAAACTGACCATTTCTCTCAAGTGGCAAGAAACCAAATAATAATAATAATAATAATAATCTTCAGATCCTGAGTTCCCATTGTGTGCCTCTTTTCCTAGTCAACATTTCGGAGGAGTATTGGCTTCTGATGAAATCAACTTGGTATAGCAAAATGATCAAACTGGATGGAGATCTTATTTTGAATCCCAGCTGTACCTGCTCCCAGATGACCTTGGACAAGCTGACCTAATATTTTTGAGCTTAGTTTCCTCATCAGTAAAATGGGCACAAAACTACTTATTACTTACACAGCATTGAGACACTCAAGTGGGAAACATCTGATTGGTCCATAGTGAGGAGCTCAAATGTGAGTTTGTTTGCCTTCCTAGTTTCTAATGGAAGAGAAGGAAAACAGACTTTAAGCCAAGGGAACCACACATAACCAGTGAACCCAGAAGGAGAACATTGCAGTAGGCATATTTTCCAAACAGAGTTCATCGACCCTAATCCTATATTGAGTATAAGAGTCAGGAATAATACGCACTTCTCTGTTCCCTTCCAGAAAGTCCTCTGTGCCAATTCAGTATAGCAGAATCTGCTTGGAATTTGTCCAGTGCACAATGAACAGAAACTGCCTCACTTTTTCCCTTAGTCTTGCAGGCTTGTCAGGTTTTCTGCAAAAAGTAGAATATCAGTTGAGGGTATTCTGGGGATGTCGGGACTCAGGAAGTTCCATGTGGTCTCTGATCTCCTTCTGCTTCTCAGTTTCACTTGCATCTCACAAAAAACAGAAACCCCTCAAGTAGAAACAGAGACTGGGAATGAGTCTGTGCACTTTCTCTCTCTCTCTTTCTCTCTCTCTCTCTCTCTCTCTCTCTCTCTCTCTCTCTCTCTCTCTTTCTCCCCCCTCCTTTCTCCTCTCTTGGAATAGATTCGGGAGGAATCTAAGTATCACTGTAAAATTCACAAAATCCCAAACCCACTGAGTGAGCAACAGATGAGGGAAATTGTCCCACATCCCGCCGAGAGGAAATGAACGGGACTGGGAGAAGAATGTGCTGCGTGGTGTGAAAGCTGTTTTGATTCCTGATGCTGAACATCTGCCACATTGTGTGAGGAGCCACCATCTCACACAGACAGCAAGGACCCTCCGAGTACTGGCCGGAGCTGTGGCCCTCAGCAGCTGTGGGAACACGGACAGGAAGCAGAGGACCCTGGAAGAAAGAGTAGGAGTACATCCTGTGGGGATAGATAAAAAATAACGGCTAGGCTGTGAGAACCTCTTCCCAGCAAACACGTGAGCTCAGGAATTTCCTGAGCCAAAGATCTGACTCCAGTTATTTGTTGTATCTGTTTATTTGTTCTCCAGGAGATTTTGCATAATTTGGACAAAGGGAAAGTAGATATTAAAGCCAAAATGTATACGACTGCCCTTTGGAAGTGTCTGCTTGCAGAGCACACTCATGATCCTGGGCAAAGAGGCGTTAGTTTATAATTCAGAATTTTCCTGCTGGCTAACGGTTAGGCAGAACAGGAGGCCCTGACAGAGGAAGCCAGGAGTGTCTGTCAGAAGTCTCTCCTGGACAGACAGACAGACGGATAGCACAGGAAACACGATCGGCCCCATTAAATAGCCGCTCTCTCTGCCCAGCGAGTGTTTTCAGCCTGCCTCCTGAGCCAACTCCAGCCAGCAAAGAAGAGTGCTTTCCGAGTCACACAACCAGGAAGTCATTTATCATTATCACAGACCTTATCACACTCTGGCATTCCTCTGAATTTCCAAGAAAGTTGCTCCATAATTTTTACTAAGACTTAATCATTCATTCATCTGACCCTGTGTATTAGGATCATAAGCAGTGAAGTACATGTTGGATAAAATTATATTTTTAGTGGTTATTGGTAGCAGACATTTATTTTTCCATTCTTTGAAGATAGCTATTGAATATATGCTTTTGGCTTCCCACTTTCAGCATCTGCCATGACACAGGATTGGGTAATGGCCACTGCCACTAAGCAGTCTCAGGCCTGGTCCTCCCTGGCTCTGTGCCTTCCAGATCTCCAGAGGGTTTAAACGTCAGGCAGGTTTCAACTTCTTCCTGTGAGAAGAGACGACAGCAACTTGGAAGGCTCATCCTCAGTCCAACACACTTTGTCATTTGAATTCTTCTCCCCCTGAAGCCTACTTGACGGACTGTGTGACTGTGTTCACGCACTTGGTAAATATTCATTAAATGCTCCTTGGATAGAGTGTACCTTCTTAGGATCCTTGGCATTCCCACAAGGATACCCTATACCGTAATGACATCCCTACTATCTCCTTACACCATCCAGGGTTCGGACCCAGCTTCCTGCAAGGCCATAGCTTCATCTCTGTTTCACATTCTCACCAAGTGCAGGTCTCCTTGATGTGAGCTTCATTTCCACTCCATCTAGATATTTTTACTTTTCTTAAAGAAATGCTCTCTTAGTTTATTGTACTCCTTTATTTCCCTCCTTCCTCTCTCTCCTCCTTTCCTTTAAGGTCCATATCCCCTTGAGGAACAGGACAAGGCTCAATCTCCAACAAGACCCCCTGTGGCCTGGGACACTGGCTGTGGCCTGGGACACTGGCTCCACCCTGGGGACCTCAAAGCATGAGTTTTCTCCCACTACCGTACAGCAAGTGCTTCAGAATGTAGTTCCTGTTCCTGAGTAGGTACATTTCTCTTCTGTATGTTTACAATTCACCTCTCACTGTGGGTTGACATGGACAGCTGTCCACCTAACTAGTTTCACCGAACCTTGCATTTTACTGGGAAATATGAACATCCATCCACCTGCACCCCAGCAAACTAAAAGGATGGGGGGGACAGGGATCCACCCACAAAACACAAGAATTACAAAGAAGTGTTCAAAAGACTCCAGGATTTGGAGCTGAACATCTCTTCTGATTTCCCAAAGCTGATGGAAATATTCTGAAGATATTAATAGAATGCAGATGTTGGAGAATGCGACTTAGAATTCTGCTGAACAAATGACCCTGTTGGGAGGTCGTTTCCAGTCTCTGGGGACATTCCGCAGAGGGCCCAGCTGATTGTCTCATATTGAAACAACATGTCGAAGACATTCCCGCCAGAAGAAAGCGGAACAAGGCTACTCTGACCAAATATAAATCATGAGGCAAAGGGCAACTGAGCTCCCTAGTCCTGCCCGCCTCCCTCCCTGACTCACTCTCCTCCACCCTCCCACCCCCCAAGGAAAACAGCGCGTCCAGGAAGAGACTGCCAAGCCAAGCTGACTCCGGCGCCAGCCGGCCGAGCGGCACACATGGCGGCCGTTTGGGGAGTTCACAGCTTTCCACGCTGTGGCCCTGATGTTTTTGCTTCACTGCAATTTGTTTCTGATCTTAAGTCAAGTCCTTACAATGCTGGGATCCCCTAGAGAGTTCATACTCTGACCTTATGACAATACCAGAGGCCAAGAAAAAAAAAATCAGATAAGAGGGAAATTCTGTTGGGAGGTGGACAGCAGGAGGATAGAGCAGGGGATTTGTTACTAAAGTAAAAGTGTTACTTGTGAAATGATTACCCATCCAATAAAAAGAACAGAGTGTCTGTCAAGAGACAAGTTGCCAAAATGGAAAGAAAGTCTTCTTTCAAAGGTCGCCAGACCTGGCGATCCTCGATGAGCTGTGTGTTCAAGGAAGGACACATTAGCTGGGCTGGAGCAGGAGACCTTCCACAGCGGCCTCTGGTTAGTGACCAGCACGGCCACTGGACAGGGCCTTTCATAACTGTTTGTTATGAAAATGTGGGAGAACCCACCATGTCCTCTGCTGGCCAGCCCTTCCCGCCACCACTCCTCAGGGCAGACCCAGAGTTTTGGGCCAGAAGCTGTGGTCCAGATTCCCTGGCCACCAGAGCTGCTGTGGGTGAGTGGAGGACACTGGACAGAGCAGGGAGGGGCTCTGCTTTCACCACTCAGAGGTGGGGTAGGTGCCACAGACATGGGGATACCAAAGCTCCTGCTCAGCAAAGGCACCCTGTCCCTGGAGTCCGACCCAGTCATGTGCCCTCAAGAGCAGATGCCCCCAGTAACAGTCAGTACCTGCCCTGGAAACAGCAGGAACGGCAAAACAGGTAGCCCTTCAGAGGACTGGGCCAGTCTGAGCCCTGCCACTGGGGACAGATCAGGGAAGATAGTCAGTGGTATGCTTCCAGATGAGGAGCATGCTGAATTCTAATCTCTAGAGTTGAAGGAAGGGGCAGTCTATGTCAGCATGCCCTGATGGAGGAAGTGAACAGCCTTTCTCACATGGAGATTTCCGCAGAAGGAGCCCCCTAGGATTGTGGGCTGCTCACTGCAAATCTCCCCACAAGTGGAAAACAACACTAGAGCACTAGAGATACGGACAGGGGCTCACCCACACAAAGGCCTGTGAGCAAATACTAGGGGTTCAAAAGAAAGTCCAAGTTGAAAAGAAATAGTCAAAATTATTTTTTTTTTCCTTTGAGAATTTATCAGAAAGCAAGATAATGAGCATCCTCAGCAGCTAAATGTTTGGGCTTCCTTAAAAAATAAAACATTCCTTTGACAGAGGACACCCAGGAGGCCCGCTTTGAGGTGCCATGTCTGGTGGCTGTCTGCTCCCTCCCACGAGGAAGTAGAAGATGAGGATGGTCTGCATACTGCAGGGATCCGGACTGTGAGAGCCAAGGAGAGAAATAAAACCAAGTTTGGGGATTGAGAGAGGCCGGGCTGTAGGGATTACAATGTAGACAGCTTACAAATTACCAGAGAGGAGAAAAAAGTATTTTAGACAAGGGGAACAGCATGCAAAGGCCTAAAGAAAAATTGAGAATTATTTGCCAGATCTTAGTAGACGGAAAAGATGTGAGGTAGAGAGAGGAGGGTGATGGGGTAAGCCTGGCCCAGACCACAAACCCCATTAAGCGTTAAGGCTTTTGCTGTTGTTGTTGATGTTGTGGTACTGGGGATTGAACCCAGAGCCTTTCACACTGAAATACATCCCTAGCCCTCTTTCTGTTTTTTATTTTGAGACAAATTGTTGCTAAGTCACTGAGTTGCCCAGGCTGAGCCCAAATGTGCAAACCTCCTGCCTAAGCCCCCCAGAGTTGTGGAGTTACAGGCCTGTGTTACTACATTCAACTTTGCTAACGTTTTTGTTATGATAAAATGTGCATAAAAATTATCATCCTAACTATTTTAAATGTACAGTCCAGCAAAGTTAAGTACACTCACATTATTGTGCAACCATCACTACCATCCAACTCTGGAAATCTTTTCATACATCAAAATTGAAACCCTGTACCCATTAAACACTAACTCCTCATTCCTCCCAGATCCTGCTAATCACCATCCCACTTTCCATCTCTGTGAGTTTGAAAATTTAAGTACCTTCTAAAAGTGGAAGCCAGGCATGGTGGCACAGGCCTGTAATCTCAGTACTCAGGAGGTTAAGGCAATAGGATCACTGAAATTTGGAGACCAACCTGGGCTACAAAGTGAGCTCAAAGCCAGTCTGAACTGCATAGCAAGATCTTGTCTCAAAAAGACAAAAATAAAATAAAATAAAATAAAATAAAACAAAATGAAAATGGAATCATACAGTGTTTGTCTCTTCTGTGACTGGCTTTTAAAAACTTAGCATGATATTCTCAAGGCACATCCATGTTGTTGCATGTATCAGAGTCTCCTGCCTTTTAAAGGTTGAATTATTTTTGTTTTGTTTTGTTTTTGGTTTTTTTTTTTGTTGTTGTTTTTTTGAGATAGGCTCTCACTATATAGTTCAGAGTAGCTTTCAACTCGCTATATAGCTTAAACTGGCCTCAAATTCATGGTGATCCTCCTGCCTCAGCCTCAGGAGTACAGGGATTAGAGGTGTGAAACCCCATGCCTGGCCTTGAGGTTGAATAGTAATTCATGTGACTGTGTACTATACTTTGTTTATCCACTCATTCATCAGCGGACAGCTGGGCTGCCTCCACCTCTTTGTTGCTATGAATAATGCTGCTATGCACAAAGATATATAAATACTTCTTCAAGATTCTGTGTTCACTTCTTTGGGCAACATACCCAGAAGTGGAATATCTGAATTATATGACAATTCTACTTTTAATCTTTTAAGGAGCTGCCACACTGCTGTTTTTGAAAGCAGCAGTCCCATTTTATATTCCTGTCAACAGGAAAGAATAGTACCAATTTCTCCATATTTTCACCAACATTTGATTTAAGGATTGAACTTTAGAAGAGAAAAGGCTCGGAGGGTTTTCTTAAACATACTACAGAGGGCTGAGTTAGTCATAACCCCTTGTTCTTGGCGCACTATCATGACTATGTACAAGGTCTTCTTTGCTATAATTTTTAATTTCATTGCATCCCATACAACACTCCCATTCCTTTCCGCTGAAAAGGCAATATTTTAAAATTTTATTTCTTCATATTTGAACGTGTCCTTACAAAGTGTGGTTTACAGTTTTGTGTGCATGAATTCTTGATGTATGTAAGTGCTTGTGTAATTTACCTTACCACATTTCTTATTTTAATGAAGAAAGCAGCCCTCTTTATCTACAGTTTTTATATCTATGAATTCATCCAACCTTGGATCAAAAATATTCAGGAAAAAATTTTCTTCTATGCTGACCATGTAAGGACATTTTTTTCTTGTCATTATTTCTTAAAAAATACAATCCAACAACCATTTAAATAGCATTTGCATTTTATTATATATTAAAACTAACCTAGAGATTGAAGTACATGAAAACATATGTGTAGACTATATACAAATATAAAACCATTTTATATAATGGACTTGAGCATCCACAGATTTTGGTATCATGAGGAAAGAGGGAATCCCAGAACCATACCCCTCAGATATGGAGAGGTGAACTACCTATGTTTTTAAATTTTTCTATGTGACTAGTCATACATTAAATCCATTGCTTCTAACCACCACACATTTGGCACGCATTTTACATGCACTGCTCTTCCCCATCCAAACCTCAGAGACCAACGCTGAGCCTGTCCTAACTCCCATCCCCACACACGACACTACAATGAGAATCTTCATACCCATCACCTCAAAGACCTGCCTGAGGGTTTCCACAGAGCCCCTAACTCATTCCCAGGATAGTCCTGTACTTGACTTGATTTATGGGGCTAAGTCTTGTCCCAGATGGCTGTCTTGTTTGCACACCCACCAGCATGTTCAGGGCTCCTATGAGCAGGAAGCAGTGGGGGAAAGCCTACTGGGAAGCTGAAATTGTAGAACAGATTACAATTTAGACTGTTTTTTAAAGAGTCAAACTATTGAAGATTTTAGCAAACTCTGTAAATGAGGTAAGGGAAAAAATCCTGTTTTTATATTCTGCAAAATACTCAGGCAAGGCCTTTCTTCTTGTCACTCTTCTATCCAAGCAGCTGCTGATAACTGTGGTTTAACCACAGAAGGTGCAGCACTCAGAGAAGAAAATCTCTGCCTCACACTCCCTCACCTTTACTTGCACTTGACAGTGCATGCAACTTTTATGGAAGATGTGTTAAAAGCAATTTTCTAATAAGAAAGCAATAATAATAAGAAGGCAAAGATGAAGGCTGCTTAGCCACACCAGGGAGAACATCTTAGCCTGCGTTATTTTAACTTGTAGAGTGGTACCTTGGTTCACACACTTAATTCTTCCCATGATTCTTGTTGCAAACTAAATTGGACAAGAACCGAATAAAATTCAGTGGTTAGGTTCAATGTTGACTTTACAGGGAAACTTGATTCAGTTCCTCTCCAATTCAGTTTGCAAGCAGAATCTTGGAAAGAATTAAGTTCATAAACCGAGGTGCCATTATACTCACGTAAGTGAGTGTACACCTGAATTGTAAGATGAGTGAGGCCTGGTCAAGGACGAAGGGGAAAGATTGAGAAGACACAGGGCGAGTTCTCTCAGGGGACAAAGTCTGCAGAGAGAGACACTGGAGTTGGAGCTCTCTCTGCACAAATCATTGCATCATCAAAGGGCACACTGCAGTGCAGAGGATACCGCAGCACAAGGGAAAACTCATGCCCAGGACAGGACCTCCCTGCAGCATAAGAATTAGGAAACTACAGCATGTAAACTACAAATTAGAAGTTTGGATTCTTGGCTAACTCCTTGACTTGCTACTTTTGGTTTCTTTATCTATAAAATGGTAGCAATCATCATTTCTATTTCTTCTTCCTGTTCTAAGGACTTGGCCATTCCCTGTGCCAGGCACTGCTCTAGGTGTGAGGAGCTTTAGCCCAAACAAGTCAGACCAGATTTCTACCATCAGAACAGTTATGCCCTAATGGTGAAAGATGATGAGAAAAATGAATCATTCCATAGACATCATTACCTACTTCCCCCAAACTCAGTTATAGTAAGCAAGATGGTACCTGGGGACTCCCTCCTCCTTTAGATGTAGATAATATATCCTACCTCTATCCCATCCACTATAGAAGAAATCCAGGGACTGCACAAGACTTTCTGCAAACACACTTAGGAACTTACCTCTCAAGGCCATTTCGCCTCCTACTTCCTTCCCACTCCAGATGCTTGTTCTGTGTATGTTATATACTTATTCTTGCACACTCACATACACACACACTCACACACACATACAGCAGTGTAAAGTTAACACCGCTGAAGTTGGTGGGGGCTTTCAGAGTATCAAGGTCAAATGTCTACTGTACTCTGGATTAACAGATTTGCTGTATCCCTTAGGCCCCTGGACCTCATTGCCCCATCTTCACTGCTCTTTGTCTCCTTGTTTACTCTCTTCATCAAAGACTGTGGAGTTTATACTGCTACCCCAGTGGGTCCAGAAGCCTGACTGTCATATCAGTGCACCTGGAGAACAGAGCATCAAGCCAGAATTAATCTCATGCTATAGGCAAGGCCTGTCCTGGGCATGTTGTTTCCCTTGTGCTGCAGTATCCTCTGCACTGCAGTGTCCCCTGTGAGGTCCTAATGATTTATGCAAAGAGAGCTCCAACTCCAGTTCTCCCTCTGCAGACTTTGTCCCCTGAGAGAACTCACTCCTTGTCTTCTTGGGCCTTAAGATTTTGCAGTTTGCCTTGTTGGGCTTTTATAATGCTTGGGACTTATTAACTCTTTCCTTCTTGCCTATTTCTTCCTTTTGGAAAGAGACTGTTTATTCTCATCCTGTCCTACCGTTGTATTTTGGGAACACATACTTTGTTCAATTTTACAGACTCATGTATAGCTGAGGGGACTTCGCCTTAAAATGAATCACACCTGACTCTCACACATATCTGACTTAGAAGACACTTAGCTGAGATAGGGTTAGACTTTAAAGTTGAAGCTGAAATGAGTTAAGATGGATGGAATGAATTTATTTTACATCTGAAAACACAAATTTGGGGAGCCACGGTGGAAGGTCTTAGACTGAATATTTGTGTCTCCTCAAATTCATGTGAAATTATTGCCCCCAATATGATGGTTTTAGGACATGTGGCCTTTGTGAGGAGATTAGATCACGTGGGTAGAGCCCCATAAATGAGATTAGTGCCCTGATAAAGGAGGCCTGAGGGAGTCCGCTTGGCCTTTCTGCTATGTGAGGACACAGAAAGAAGAGGTCCCTGCAAGACATGGGACCTATTGTGTTTTGATTTTAATCCCCTAAGCCTCCAGAATTTAAGAAATAAAATTCTGTTTATAAATTAGTAAGTCTTTTGTATTTTGCTACAGCATCCTAAAAGACAAGATACCTCCTTTTCCTGTTTTCTATCTCAGAAACAATATAGCTATCCAATCAAGCAAGCCGGACACCTGGAGCCCATCTATAGCCCCATATTTAAATCACACTGATTTTACTCATGAGGAATTGCTTGAATTTTTACTTTCTTCCAATTTAATAGCCACTTTGTGTGCTTCTTTAGTCTTTTTCAAAACCACTACAGTAGGGTCCCTCACCACCAATCCACTCTCCAGGACATACCCATCAGGGTGACTTCAAAAACATAATGCACACAAGTAACTCTGAATAAAATGCTTTCCATTATTCTTGAGCATGACAGAAGTTCTGAACCCCACCAAACAGCCCAACATTACTGGCCCTACCTCATTAGCTTCATCTCACACCATATCCTTCATCCTCTCCATCTACCGACAATACCCTCTTCTCCCCTCTTTACCTAATTTCTTCTCATCTTGCAAATCTCAAGTCTAATACATTGAATTCTCCTTCATATGCTTTGACAATGCCACACATCTTTCCCTGACCTAGTGGTGCATTTCAATTGTCGATTTACAGTTTTGATCAGGGGTTGGCAAACTAAAGTCCACAACCAAAACTGGTTCCATCATCTATTTTTGAAATAAAGTTTTATTCAAACACTCATGCTCCTGCCTTTGTGTACCATGTAGCTGTGCACTATAACAGCAGAGACAGATAACTATGACAGACACCAGAGATCCACCATACCTGAAGTCTTGGTTGTCTGACCCTTCACAGAAGGTAATCTGCCAATTTTGCTTACTTGGTTAAGTCTGTCTTACACACACTCAGTAATCCAGTGAAGACCAAAGATTGTGTTGGTTTTCTCCACTGTAATGCTTTAATGTCCCCCAAACAGTGCCTGAACCTCAGCAAAAACTCCATGGGTATCAATTGAATAAATAAAGAGTCAGGTTTGCCATGTTATCACATCACTTCCCACCTTTGGGCACTTTTCTAAGCAAGCACAGTCATGATGTCAGGAGTCAGGAAGGTAATTTCACATTCTATGTATTCCTTGCCTCTCTGCTAATTCCCATTCATTCTGCTGCCTCTTTGGTAATTTCCACTCATTCCACAGCTGAGGTTCCTTGACAACTGTGTTTTCTTCTGAAGAGGTAGTGGGCACATGAATAAACACAGCCTGCTTCTACGCCTGCAGGCTCCTACCTGCATATGAATCATTGCAGATAGAAAACACTGGGGGAAAATTGCATCTGTAGTGAACACATACACTTTTTTCTTGTCATTGGTCCATAAATAATATAGCATAACAGCTTTTACAATACAGTATAACATATTTTACATAGCATTTACAGTATATTAGATATTATAAGTAATTTAGAGATGATTCGAAGTATACAGGAGAGTATACATAGATTCTATATAAATATTGTCATGTAAGGAATTTGAGAATTCTTGGATTTTGGAATCCATGCAGGTACTGGATTCCCTTTAAATATCTAGGGAAAACTGTAATCTGACTAGAAGGAGCTTATTTCTCAAAGTATGAGCAAAGTAATCACATGCAAAACAGGAATTACCTTTCAAGACAGATCTTTCATTATTCTCTACACATCATCACACAGCCTGTGAGAGTATTAGGGCATTACTCTCATTTCATAGGGCAGATTGATACTGTTTGGAGAAGTTCATTCACATTTACTGACTGCAAAGTCTCTATTCTTTTAAACACACCAATATTTCCAAGATGTGTGCTCTGTCATGATTTTTATGAGGGAAAGGGGATTCTGTGCTCAAATGTGACTGGAAATGGGGAATTCTCCATAACCACTATGGAGATTCTTCAAGAAAGAAGCCTGTTCAACATTTCTAAAATGTATTTGGCCTCTGAGCATCTTTTCCCTATGGAATACCTAGAAACCCTCTGTAGAGGCTGGTATTCTGTGGAACACATTTGGAAAAACATGTATTTTTAATAATCAAACTACCTACTGCTAACAATGTTACACTAAAGTCAGCACAGCATCCATCCTGACTCTTTGCCCAGCCAGGACCACATTTATGTCACTGCACCTCTAAAGCTGGAGATTTGAATGAGGGTACTGGGGGATGAGGTTTCTTAGCCTTCCTTCCTATAAAATGCCATTAGCTCCTGAATTACTGCATTACTCCATTCTTTTAGCCTAACTAATCTAAACTGTCTCAGATAAAATCAGCTTCACTATCTGAGCAAAGTAATATACCCATAATAGAAATGACAGAGATAAAAAAAAAAAGAAATGACAGAGATAATTCTCTTAAAAGACTATTGCAATCTGAAAGAGAACTTAGCTAGTTAGGTATAAGGTGGATATCAGGAGCCATTCTCTCACCCTCAGTTATGCCCCAGTAAGCATCTCATCAATCCTCCTTTTTCAAAAACAGCAATCAGTCTGGCAACTGAGATGCTGTCAATTCCTCTGCTGTTCTTGGTTTGTAATTGGAGTCATCATTTAAATATGACGTACTTTGTTTCTTGCTCACGTACAGCCTCTCATTAATCTTTATATGACTCCACTACCTGTTCAAAAAATGTGCACTGAATGAAATTGAAAGCCTTTGACTTTCATCTTGCAGACCTCTAACAAACTCATATTTTTGATGACCTGCCATGATGTTTAGCTGAGCTGAAGCTTTAGCTGAGCTGAAGTCTAAGACTCCATAACCTAAAAGGAAAGACAGGCAGGGATACAATGGTTCACAGTGCCCTGTGACAAGTGCTATGTCATCACCAATGATGACTTCTAGAAAACTGGAAGAAGTCTAACAGAAGACACTGGTCATTGGAGATCCTCATGGAGGGAACATGAACATCACAGGGTCACTAAGGGTTTTCAGGGAAACAGAGCCACAGACAGGAGGCAGCATCCGTGGGGAGCTAGTTGAGGGAGTGGGTTATCCTGAGGTGTCCACATTCATTCTATGGGTAGTGAAAGCCATGGAGGACTTTTAAGCAACAACTAAATCTATGTTTTGGATGAAAACTCAGTCTGGAAAGATTGTGAGAGCAAATTTCTCTTTTTTGTTTGAAAAGGCATTGTGACAAATCCTCACTGTCCTAAACTAATTCTCTTGGGTATCTAGTAGGAAACCCCTGAAGTGCTGGTGCAGTCCACTATCTGGCGGGCACTCTGTGGTCTGCCGGAAGACACAGTGCTGCTGCTGTGCATGAGGGCCATCTCTTCTGATGCCTACAGCCTGCCCCTGCCAGACCAGGGCAGACAGCCAACGATGGAAAGAAATCCACTGTCCATGCCTGCCTGTCCCATCCTCCTCTGGGGCCCAGGCACCTCCAGTAGCCGTGAGGTGTGGTCAGGGCTTGGTGGCGCCCATGGCAGCAGGAGGGGTCTGCACCAGGCGGCACTGTCCTGGCGGTGTGGCCTGGGACAGCAGCTCTGCAGGATGCCAGACAATACAGGGAAGGAAAAGGAGGGAATCCTCGACCTTGGGCTGGAGCCGGGTACAGACCACTGAACCCTGGGTGTCTCCACAGGTCTTAAAACATAAAAAAATTCTTGGAAGCTGACGAGGCAGCAAGTGAAAACAAAAGATTCTATCTGGTAGGAAGTAGGACAAAATGGAGAGAATTTGTTTTGTTTGGGGAGATAAAATAAGCAACACACCACTGAACTAAGGTCAGGAAAGCATAGCAGCTGCCTGCAGAGTAATGGTGGAGGGAAGAGGAAGTATGTTGGAGACAGGTACAAAGAAGCAGCTATTTAGAGGAAAATCACCTGACACCCAGTATGGCTCCTCTGCTTTATATGAATAAACCAACCAAATGCGTCACAATAAAAATACCAGAGGCAGTTTCTTTGTGCAGATTCCTGTTGGAAGGCAAGACATCCCCAACAGGTCGTTCCAGTTCCCAAGTCTGTATCTGGTATGGAAGTGAAAATCCCGTCTGAAAGGAGCCTCAGGTAGAAATGTAGCCACACTTCAAGCAACCTGGCCATTCGTCTATAGGACCATTAGTCTGTAGAGCCATTTATTTTAAGGCAATTGGCTGTAGATTCATCATGCTTGAAATCAACAAGCTTGGGTCAACAGTTTTCCTACAGACTCTGGAAAAACTGTTCATACCAATCTACCTTTGCTATCAGTAACTCATGAATGTTTCTTAAATTTACTTACCAGTTACCCGGAGAATTCTAGGTAACTGGGTCTGTGCCCTATCTGGTTCATAACCAGGTAGTTTCAGAAATGATGTGGCCTCCTCACCAGGCATGTATGTCCTTCCCCATTTCATCACACATGGCCTCTCCTGCAGATGTTCAGAGCATTTTCCCAATAGGGTGCCATCACATGGAAAGAATCTAAAAATTGGACACTTTCATGGTGCAATTTTACAAAACCGTCTGTATTAGTCACCCTTCCATCACTAACAAAATACCTGCTGCAGGCTTCTTAAGAAATAAAGACAGATTCACCATAGAAGCCCAAGTCCACGATTAGATAGCCCCACAAATTTGGGCCTCAGGTGAGGGCAGCACAGGATGTCAGGAGCATGTATGTCAAAGGAATCAGTCACAGCTCAAGTCAGGTAGCAGAGATAGAAGAGACAGAGGCCACACCATCCCTGTTGGGAGTATGACCCTAATGACCTAAGAGGCCCCACCTCATAAAAGTCCACAGCACCTCTTAATACTACCAGCCCAGGAAGCCAGTCTTTACCTATGAACCTTTGGGAAACATTCGTCCAAACCACAGCACTGTCTTCATTGCTACAACGATGGCCTAGTTACAGTATCAGCTACTTGGACTATGAAGCCCCATATAGAATGCACAGTATGATCTGTCTTATAGGTGTGAACTTCTGAAGTTGTTGCATGGGCAAGTGATTTAGAGGATCAAAGCTGATATCCACATCAGTCTTCACCAAAGACAGAGGGAACATGGCAAGGAGTCATTTGAGGTTCTTGGTGGCAGCTCAGTATGCTGATAAGAGAGCTGAAAAGCTGACCTACCACTAACAAGTTGTGCATAAATCCTGGTGATTTTTTAAAATAATACAGACAACTCTATTGAGATATAATTTTTATACCATATGATTCACCCATTTAAAGTGAAAATTCAATGATTTTTAGTATAGGCATAGCACTAAATGTTTTCTAGAAACCCTCAAAGAAACCATCTGACTTGAAACTTTGTTGTATTCCTGATTGAATCATTTTACTTGCTATAGGTCTCTTGAAATTTTTATTTCTTCACAAATTAGTTTTGACTCTGTGTGTGTGTGTGTGTGTGTGTGTGTGTATTTCTAGGAATTTATCCAGTTAGGTCATCTAATTGGTTACCAGACAATTGTTCACAGGATTCCTTTATAATCTTTTTTATTTCTACAAGGTCTGTAATAATGTCACAGTACTTTCAAAGAACCAACTTTTGAATTCTTTTAAACCAACTTTGGATTCTTTGAAACTTTCTATTGTTTCCTATTGTGCATTGTATTTATCTATGATCCAATCTTTATTGTTTCTATTTCTGCTAGACATGGGTTTGGTTAGGTTTTCTTTTTTCTAGTACCTTTAGGAATAAAGGCAGATTATTTGTTTGAGTTTTTTATTAAATGTATGCTTGTATAGTTACAAATTTCCTGTGAACACAACCTTTACTGCATCCCACAAGTTTTGGTATGCTCTACTTTCATTTTCATTCACCTCAAAATATATTTTAATTTTCTTTATGATTTCTTCTTTGACAATTTAATGTTTAAGCATGCTTAACTTCTACATATATAAATTTTCTAGTTTTGTTTCCATTATTTATATCTAATTTCATTTCTTTGTGATTAGAAAGTGTATCTTTTGTGATTTCAATGTTTTTTAAATTTACTGACATGTGTTACGTGGCATAATCTATTTTCTATAATAAAGAATATTACACATACACTTGAAAAGAATGTGTATTTTGTTGTTGGGCATAGTACTCTATATATGTCTCTTAAATTTACTTAGCTTATGGTATGATTCAATTCCTTTATTTCTTTATTGACCCTTTTTGTAGATATTCTACCACTATTGAAGTTTTCAGCTATTAATATAGAACTATTGATTGATATATGATATATATATCAATTCCCAAGATGAATGTAATTATTATGTATCACAAACATTAAATAAATAAATAGTGTACCTTATTTAAAAAGAACTGTCTCTCCCTTCATTTCTGTCAGTGTATTTTGGGATATATATAGATATAGATATATATTTTTAATTTTTATGTCTTGATAAATTAAGCCTTTTTTCAATGTATAATGTCTTTCTTTGTTTATGGATTTGTGGATACAAGTCTATTTTATCTGTAATTAGTGTAACCACTCCAAGACTCTTTTGGCCATTATTTCTATGAGGTACCTTTTTCCATCCTCTTTCTTTCAATCTATTGCAGTTTTGCTTCTAAAGTGAGTCTCTTATAGAAAATATATATTTGAGAGATCATGGCTTTTCATCTATTGTTGTCAATATCTTCTATCTGAAGTGGAAAGTTTAATCTATTAGCATTTCACATAATGTAAGGAAGGAAAGAATTACTGATATAGAAGTAGGTCTACAGCATTACTATTTTCTCTGTGTCTTATGCCATATTGTCCCTCATTTCCACCATTATTGTCTTTTTTATATGTAACTATTCATAGTAAAGAAGTTTGATTCCTTGTTCATTTCTTTTCATAGAGTTTTATAGATGTTTTCTTTTGATTATCAGGGGATTATAATTAACACCTTAAGTTAGTAATAACAATTGATATTAATTTAACCTAATAGCACACAAAAATTCTGTTCTGAGCTCAATCACTTCCCATTTATTTTATTATTTTCACAAATTACATTTATATTGTGTGCCCAATAACAGATTTGTAATTGCATTTATGCATTTTGTTTAAAATCATGTAGGAAATTGAAAGTGAAATTATAAACCATGTAGGTTTATAAATCATGTAGGAAATTGAAAGTGAAATTATAAACCAAAACTATTATATGATGGCTTTTGGATTTGCCTATGTATTTGCCTATGTAGTTGCCTAGAGAATTTTATTTCTTCATATACACTTCAAGTTACAGTCTATTGTCCTCTTTTTTCACTCTCTTTAGTATTTCTTAGGGGGCAGATCTATTACTAATAAACTTGTTTAGGGGCTTGGAATATAGCTCAGTGGCACAGCACCTGACTGGCAAGCATGAGGTCGTGAGTTTGATCCCTGGTACCCACACACACAAAAAAATAACACTAGCAATAAACTCCTTTAACATTTGTTTGTCTGGGAG